>KZ308158.1:1661772-1693140 GCA_000376725.2 Ladona fulva
TAAGTTCTTACGATAAATTTTAGAAAATTGGATTTTCTTCCTCGGCAGAGAATTTTTAATCCATATCAACTTCCTTGATAAGTTAAATTATGATTGTAATACATAAAGCAGAAAATAAATAATTTGATATTTCAACGATTGCTTGATTGTACAAATTAAGTTACAAAAAACCTGAGATATTAACGATTAAAGTAACATAAAACCCACAAAAATATATTTATGATGCTTCTACAAGAGTTTACATGATTTATTCCAGATCTAAATACGTGAAAATTACATCAACTAATAATAGAGAAATCATGCGGTAACAATATATATTTTCCTGATTTTTTCCTATCCAAGGAAATATTCTTGTTCGAGAAGTTTCCCGCAAAAGAATTAACCTTTCCCTACACACAAAATTTTCTTGACCTTTCCAGGTTCCGAGAGCATGTCAGATTTTCTTTTCTGGGAGGGGCAGAGACTTAACGGAAAAACTGAAGCTAGAGAAACGTGGCTAGAATCACGAGGACGCGTCCTTGAGATATCACGTTAAATAAAATACCGTACTAATGAAGGGAACGTTCCCGCATACTAAGATTTTTTTCTGGAAACAATAAAACTCAGTAACGCTCCGTTATTTCGAAAAATATTCCCCCACGATGTTTCCGCGAATTTAATTAAATTACAAATGTAATTTATTGTGTTTATTTATGTATTCTATCCGTTAATTTATTAATGAACTACCTTATTAAAAAAGTGAACAAATCACCTTGACCACGAACATTTTTGATCAAAAGTAAACAGAACCTTGACTACGTAGGTTGTTTACCAAAGGTAAACAGATTATGATTGACATTGTTGAGGAAAAATAGAAACCAGGGAATACAATATGAGAAACTATTTTTTAAAGATAGTAACTACCGAAATCATCTTCAAGAAAGCGAATGTATAAGCTATTCCTCATTTTAATTTCAAATATAATGCGAATTGTATTCTATCCGCTAATTCATTACTGAACTACTTATTGAAAAGTAAACAAATCACCTTGACCACGAGCATTTTTGATGAAAAGTTAACAACACCTTGACTACGCTGGTCGTTTATTAAAAGCAGACGAATTTTGATTGGCATAGGAATAATGTAAACAAGGAGATGGAATATGACCAATTACTTTTCTTTTTTAAGATGATAACTTCCAAAATGATCTCTAAGGAAGCTAAGCTATTCCCGGATATCAAATTCCTTCTTGACATTGACCTGTTTTTAAAGCATAATCATAATTTTTCTGTATCGTGTTTCGTAATGATATCGTGGTAATATCTTTCCTTTGTCGTGGGCTACGAATATCTCCGAAACGAAACTGATAGTCTTCTTTAAAGAGTTTTAACGAAGAGCGTTTGATACATTCTTAGGCTTGCATACACCATAAAAAAAGCAGATTTTTGCAGTGGTACCAGAAAGCTGGAGTTACAGTTCAATCAAGACGCGGTTAAATTTATTCTTTAATATATTTGTACGGGTTCCTGATACCAGAGCGTGATTAATGCAGCTTTTAATCTTACGTTTGGTACGGGAAAAAGGAAATTTTTATTTTCCATTTGCAATTTTTGTTTCAGTCTTGCTTAATGTTGAATTAATATAAAAGTCTCCCGAACTACAGAACTCGTAGCACGGGTTGCTATGGTGAAGATACATAAATAGCTCTGAATTCTTGAAAATTTTGTGTGCTTTGTGAAATATCTCGAAATTTCCAACCAAAAACAACCTTCGATGACAAAAAACTAAGAATTTAATTTCATTAATTTTCTTATGAAATTTCTCTCATTTTACAAAAAGTCTGCGGGGGATAAAAATGCCTTTGCATACATCAGATAAAGGATAGTATGCCAATTATCTGTACTCGAATATGATACTTTCAGAAAGCTCATCACTGACACACAAACGAAGATTATGTTAAACTCTTAAAGTAGAAGTAGTAGGATGATTGTTAAAAGCTAGCTTCTTCGATAGCTAAGGTCATTTCGCACATGATCCTCCACTGGGAATCTAACCCAGGATCGCTTCACCGAAGTCGAACGCGTTGCCCACTTGGCTATCTGGGAGCCCAATATCTCTTAAAGTACTACGCTATCAAAAACCATAGTAATAAGAAATATATTAACCACATATTGTATTTAATTGTTTCCGTATTTTAATATTGCGTGTCGACAATAATCATTTTTCAATAAGAATAGATTGTCGACATTGATTGCTTGTCGACGATAACTGCTTGTGGACATTGTGTCTACATGTTTCGAAATGGTACTTTCAGTACATTCCAGCTAATATACGAAGCAATTTCAAAACAAATATATGGAACTAATTACATTTTGAAGGTACTAATAGATGAATAAAAGTAATTGTGAAAAGTTATCGTATTTTATATAATCCTTTCAGTGGTAGATAATGAGGTTCTACTAGCTGTTGATTTTGAAGAGTTTTTCTTTTAGAACTGGAGTACCAGGAATAAATACCTTAGTATAATTGATATTACTTATCAAATGATCATACTCTATCACGCAAGTAGTTAAATAACCGAGCATTTTGGATTTTCTACTTGCAAGACACATTTTTAAAAATCTGAAAAGGTGGAGCACCTAGACAACGAATGATAAGTAAAGACATATTTTTTTTATTTTTATATTCGAGAACTAAAAACTTGATGGGGTTTTTTAGAGTAAATAGCAAGAATTTTATGAGGACCTGAATTTCCAAAAAAATAAGCTGTTTAAACGTTGTGAGGAGAAAGTTTACCTGCAGAGACCGTTCCATTTTTCGGTGCGGTAAAGTCCCTTCGCAGAAAAATTCGAGATGATCTCCCTCATTTTTTCTTACATTGTTGGAATTTTTCCCGAAATTTACTCTTCCTTCCTCCCCTAAAACTCGGCAGCTCTCGCATCTCTGAGAGGTGACGCCCATTACTCAGAGGTGGAGGTAGAATTTAAGGCAGGTAAGACGAAGGGAGCGAGTGAAGGGCGCACAAAGAGCCAAATTGGGTAGAGAGAAAGTTAGGTTGGGCGCAAAGAAACTACAAAATAAAGGTAAGAAAATAAGGATGATTAAAAAGAAATTAACATATGAATGAAAGATGGTTTTCCAATAGGCAAGCTCTTTAAATTTCTATATATGCCTGTAAACGAGATTTAAGAGACCTAATTTGTTTTGTTGATCACCTCAATTGTCTTTGACCTACTTAAACAATTAAGCTCTGAAACCCAACCCAATCCAACCCTATCCAACTTATAATATTGTAGCAGATCACTTTCGAGTGTTAGTACGTAAAATCATGGTGATAGGTCATATACTGGCATACTTAATAAAGCTACACCAATAAACATCCGCGTTTATTATTTAGTTACGATGAACAAATTCTGGTAAGAACATACTGTGGACGTTAATAAAGCTCCTGGAATTCAGTTTCACCACTTCTGGGATTGTTTCTAACTACGATAATTTCGAGCGAGATTGTAGTGCAACATTGTTTTGAGTAGCTAACAATGAAAGTCTCCCCGAACTGATACGCACGGAAATATTATTGTTCGTCCACTCTCGGAGTTTTAAGTACAACAATATCAAGCTAGATTGTAGTGCAACATTGTTGTAAGTAGCTAACAATGAAAGTCTCCCCGAACTGATACGCACGGAAATATTATTGTTCGTCCACTCTCGGAGTTTTAAGTACAACAATATCAAGCTAGATTGTAGTGCAACATTGTTTTGAGTAGCTAACAATGAAAATTATCAACAAACTAGATAGCGCGCACATCAATTAATCGCTTCGCTACTTCTGGGGTTGTTTTTAACTACAATAATAACGAATGAGATTGTATTGCAGCATTGTTGTGAGCAGCTAACAATGAAAAGTCTCGCCAAACTGTCGCGCGCGCAACGATTATTTGTATGTACTATGATACTAGTATAATAATATTAGTCGAATTGTATAATGTAAACGACTATGAGCGTCTCCCAGAGATTTTTTTAAGTTCTTACGTACACATACCCACACAAAGAGAAAATTGGCATGACCAAGGTTAATTCAACCGTCCAAAATGTATTATTAAAATCCATTATGAAATAACGTCAATTAGCGTTGATTAAGTATAATTAGCTATCATGTGGAATAATTGGCTGCCTTTCAGCATGATCATGTAACACTGTATAATCAGCCATAATTTAATATAATCAGTCACCTCTTAGTAAAATTGGCTATCACATTCTACCTAAGCCAACAATGATTTTAAAAGCTCACTTAAAATAAGGACAATTTTAATCACATTTTTAGCTGATCCTGATTATTTTCAACGGACTCCAATTCCATGGATACCAAATAACAAACGTCGTAATTAACATCGACCAATTTTCAAACGCAGCCGATCCTGTAAACCATAAAACAATACAGCTTGCCTTTTGTTTCATTTTTATTGTTTTGTAAAGTCAACACCGGACATTGACGAGTAAAATGTTTAGCTTTTGCCTTGAAAACTATACAGCAACTAAAATTCCGCATCTAAGACTATTTAAAGCTTCGTTGTTAAGTCAAAAACAAACATTATACGTCAATAGAAAACATGGAGCAGGATTTTTGAGTGAGTGAAGACTTCCACATTAAATCTCCAAATAATTATCAAAGTTAAAAATATGGACAGTAAAATATCCACGTTTCTAGGAAACTCTTTAATATAAAAAGCAAACATCTTTTAGTAAACAAAAAGGAAACAGAAAGGAAAAATTAAACTTTTGCACGAATCTGAGGCTGTGACGTCAAGTGCCTTGTTTATTCAGTTTCCATGTAGAAGAGAGACGAGAAAAGGGAGATGGATGAAAAAGGAGGAATTCGTGGTTCATTCCCCGTAAATCAACTACTCCAAACTTTCTTCCTAAATGGAGTTTCCCTCCGGAATAAAGTTTTCAGAAGAACTCCATAACTAGTCAAAGTTACGCCTACACAGACAGAAATTAAATGTATTTATTATATATACATATATACCTACATAAGTTACAAATTATCAAAGAGCGATAACGACTAACCTAGTTACCACAAGTTCGATACTATGATCTATTAAATTTATCTTCACGGGTGAGGAGATGGGGCAAGAAATACAACGCCTTTAGGTGTGGGGAGGGAGACCAATCAAAGAAGAGTAGATTGAAGGCATTCATCTGTAAACTTGAAGATGTTCACTATCTCCCTATGGTATCGTGAGAAATCAGTCTCTCTCAACTCTTAGTTTATTAGTAAGTCCAATAATGTATCTCCCAATCAAAGATGAGAGGCTTTGATGTAGTCAACTTTGAATGGTCTCCCCTCCCTGCGCCTTAAAAGACGTAATATTTCTTCCCCCACCTCCTCATCCGTGAAAATAAATTTTATAGACTATAGGAGGTCCGAAGTAACACTGCCATAAAAAACCCATTGTGAGAACTTTCAGAAAATTAAAGGGCTTATCAAAAAAATGAGACCAGGATAATAATAGCGAAGTTGCTTCTCAAACCTTAACTGCTAACATATCGCTGACGAAAATGAAAATGTTCGATACAGGGTGGGAAGTAATAATTATTAGCAAAGTTTTTGCAACATCTATAAGCACATAAGAAAATACTGCAGTTTTGGGATTACAATTTCATATATCGCTGGAATTACGAAACCATAAACTAAGTCTTGTTAATCTGAACATTTAATTAATTATCAGCCCGAAGGTGGTGGTTTGAACTTTACCCCCTCCACCATTACCTACCAAAAGCTTTCCAGAAGCATCTAGGCTTGCTAGGATATGTGAGGAGTGAGATAATTTACCCTTGCTTTCCTCACTGAGACAGAAAGCCATGAGTGGAAAAGGTCACGTATTTGAAGCACAGTGACCCTATGAACAACGCTTTTCAACCCAATCAATAAGTAAAGATCAAGATGAATGCCATTATTCATGATGCTGATGAAGATATTACTTATTGCTGATGAAGGTATAGATGATAACTGATGTAGATATTATGCCTCAACTGTATTACTCAGGTCGATCAGAAACTTAAAGAAAAATTAAGGCAATAGTCGCTAAGATCAGCCTTTTCTGAAATTCATTTAAACCCGAGAACTACAGATTAAACTAGGATAATAGATTGAACAATGCAAACCCTGCCACACGTCTAGCATGGTATGTCTCTAAAGTATGCAGCCCAAAGGCTAGTGGAAACCACAACCCCTCATCCATTAGCTCCTAAGAACTTTCAAAGGGGAATGAGGCTTACTAGGTAGGATGAGGAGTGAGGTAGTTTGCCTGTTTTTAGCCAAAGTGCATTACATGGAAGAATTCCACACAAGTGAAGCACAATGACTCTACACTTTCCGTAAGATAAGGATAAACTTTAATTGTTGCAATATTTCAGTATCACTCATACCTCAGTAGCTTTCGTATTTTCCAAGCTGTGAAGAAAACTGAGACAAAAGTAAATTTAAGACACGCCTTTCTCACATTACACCAAGAACATGTAGGAAGGCCATTAAAGAGAGAAACCGGTTACATATTGGACGTAAAGCGTAAGAGAAAACGAGAAGAATGCTATGGGACTTGAGTCTTCGCCAAAAGGGTCCACATACTGACTTCTCATCCCCATTATCAAGAGAGGAAGGAAAACAGAGAAACTTGAGAAAGGAAAGAGAATGAGAAGATCGTGACATAAAGAAGAAAGTAAATTGGGGACATAGAAAAACGGAGCTCTAAGGGAAGAAAGAAGATTATTAAAAAAAATAGAAGCAAGGAATGAGGGCGAACGGAAAGAAAAAGAAAATTAATAACGGAAGAGAAAATGGGGGAAGACGAGAAAAATGAGGCTAGATGAAGAAATATGGAAAACTTTTCTCCTCGGAAAATGGAAAACTTCTCGGACAGCGAAATTTCTCGAATCTTCAGCATCTGAGAGGGAAGTAAACGAAATAAGAGCCAGGTCAACGCCTTCTGATGCGGAATCGCTTGGAAATTAGTTTCCAACGGTGTATTCTTTTACAACACTCTGGTAACTATGACGACTAGCAATGTTGTGAGCCCTAACAATGAAAATTCGCACAATAATGGGACGCGCGTAACAATTGATTGTAAAAATCCTCTATTGAGAATGACAATAAGTGTCTTCCGGAGACTTTTCCAACTATATTTCCACATTAGAGCAAATTGAGGCTCTATTGAATTCAAAAACAAATATATTACATAAATTAATATTCAACAGTGTATTCTTTTACAGCGCCATAGTAGCTATTACTACTAGCATTATTGTGAGCAGCTAACAATGAAAAGTCTCAAGAAACTGCCGCGCACGCAACGATTAATTATAAAAATAGTCTATTGTGAACGATAATGAGAGATTTCCGGAGGTTTTACGAACTACATTTCTGCATACGAACCAAATCGATGCTTTATTGAATTCCGAAAGAAAAATATTACAGATATATTAATTTCCAACGGTATATTCTTTTACCACCCTTTCGTCACTATGACGATCAGCATACCTGAATCTTCCCATAAACGTCCTCTTTAATGTCTTCTATCCATAAACCAAGTGCTAACGGTCGTCATAAGTTTCGTGGTAGAAAACTTCCCAAGTACAGCAATTGCAGAAATGGAACATTTCCGTGAGGTACGCGGTACAAAACTTCCCAAGTACAGCAATTGCAGAAATGGAACATTTCCGTGAGGTATACAAGAAATAAACTACAAGAAATAAACTTTTCAAACAATTACGTGGATAAACGATGTTTCATGGTGCAGGAGCTTATGGTTAAGGTTTCCTCGTAATGCTCACATAAAAAATAAAACTTTGATCTGTGAACCAGGAAGCAGAAGCAGAAAATTAAGTTTGCGAGCTAATTTGAGTTGTGTAACACCTGTGGAAGGGCAATAAGAAACTCTGCGTCGTCAAGAGAATAGTGGGTATGAGCGAAGAAAAAGTCCGTAAGGGACGTACTGAGAGTGAAGGTTATGCAAGGACAGTTATGATACTATAATATAATAATAATCATAATATCTATTAAATAATTTGATTGATGCGACCTTACGAACGAAAGCGTTGCTTTGACAACAAAGCGTTGCCTTGAAAAGAAATAAACAACAATCATGACACCTAAAACTGTTTACTCAAATTGTCCCTGACAACAACTAAACAACAACCATGACAACTAAAACAAACGTTTTAATCTAAATGGCCTTGACAACATATAAACAACAACCATGACAACTATAATAAACCGTTTACTGGCAAAATCTGTACAGATTTCACAAAATGACGCACAAAAGAGTTTACGTCCGTTGCGTGGAAACCATAACGGACGGTTATACTTGTAATGTGCTAATTAAATTGTGTTCATAAACAGCGCAGCAATACAACCTCGCATTTCCATTAATCAAATTTTCTCCAGGTCGTTGCATTTCACTCAAGACGCAAATGCCGTCGCAAACTTCCGCAAACATTCGCAGATTTGGCATTTGCTCCCAAAAACTCCGTGAAAGTGGCTTTTTAGAACACAAACAGTGACAGAATGTGAAGGGGGAAAATTTATGGATTCAAACAGGCACCAACGCTCCCGTATTTCCTTATTTTCGCCAGGGTTAAAGGTCAACAATGTGCGGAACCATTCGCGAAACTTACTTGCCCGTTTCCTAGCAACTCACACATGAGGAGATCGAGATGTTAGAGATTACCCTAAGGCTGCTGAACACGCAGACACCATCGCGAAGTTCTCCAGACATCTCTCATGCTTCGAGAAGGCTTTAATGACTCGTGTGTCTTTGAGATAATGACGAATTTAGCTGATTATTTTCCTCCGTAAACTTTCCGCGTTAGTTTTTTTTTCAGTCCCTTCGTGACGTCGGCTTTTTACGACAGCGCCTGGAGGTCCATATCTTCCGAAGTGCCCCGTCTTTAAAAACTATGGGACGTGATAAAGCAGTGTGTTTAGCAGGAATGCTTCGCAAGCATTCCTGCTAAACGCTCCATTAACGGGGAACTTTTCAAAGTTTTATCGGTACTTGGATTTGATATCTCCAGATTTAAACTTAAATGGAAGCGACCCTTTTTTTCAGTTTGCAAGAAATAATCTTTTGACAATTATTAAAGGAGAGGGTGTCCACCCTAATTTTTAGTTGCTGGGAAATTTACAGCAAATTCAACAAGTTTATAATTTTCTTGTTTACAAACAAATTAACCCCCGTCACAAATGACGAAACCTACGTTAACTGCATTATAAATATGTACATGTTTAATAAATAATACATAACTATTTGTTCATAAACATTTTATATATTATTTTGTATTGCATATTGCTGGTCCCTTTACCCCGAACGGCTTAAATTTTAAATCGATAATAAATGATTATATTACTAATTAATTTTTACAGTGAAGATAACAACATATTGACCTATATATATTCTGCGTTACACTCGACAATGTTTTAAAATGTAATGTAATAATGTAAAAACATAAAATGGACGATGATTATGAATTCGGCACTCATTAAACGCCTTTTTCGAACTTTAGCTTATAAAATACCATAGCATAAGCTGACGTTTATTTAGAAAAATATACCTATATAGAATGAGTAAAGCATATATAGTATTTATATATTAGCTTATATATTGTAAAAAAAGACTACAATCTTCGCACCATAAATTCTAAACAGGTGTTGATTTCTCGAGCTTCTTCAACGGCTTTGATAAACAATTCCATCACGCTAGACGGAGTATTGAGAATCATAACTACATAAATAGCATACGCATAACTTGTACACGTCATAAAATTTTCTAAAATACCATTTGTGCTAAAATGTAAAGCAAGAAACATAAGAAAATGCAAAAACGAAACTTCATTAAGTTTCGATAAACATTACGCAATAGAACAATATTACAAATACCCACCAAAACTTCTTCTTGTGCATTATTTTTGCTAAAAATTCGCTCTAACACTAAAATTCTTCCTTTTTCTCTCCTTTAAGTTATATTTATATTGTGTTCTACCATTCTTAAGGGTGATAAAGCAACATAAATTGTGATCAAATCAAGCTTCAATACGCTGTAAATTTGTCGGGGCTCCCGATAGCCAAGTGGGCAACGCGTTCGACTTCGGTGAAAGCGGTCCCAGGTTCGATTCCCGGTGGGATCCTGGGTGCGAAATGACCTGACCTGAGCTGTCGAAACACTTTTAACAATATTACTACTGCTGTAAGTTTGTCCTTATTGTTGCCAATGCTATTAAAATCACGCTACATTGTTGCAAGTTTGGTATTTTAAAATCAATTGTAAATCAGTCAATGAGGATAAATTTGAACCTCTAGAAAAAGACCATCATCTTCTTATCATTAATTCTACGTTGGTAGAGATACTCCGAGTATGTAAAAACAGCTCTGCAAAGTAACCTCGGCTTCAAAAATCTCTTCGGTTGCTATGTGGGCGACTTGTAGTAAACAGTCGTTTATTTTATCAAACTTCTCGAGATTTAGAGTGGTCTGTATAAATAGATATTTGGCCAGACAAACAGAGGAACTACGAAAGCCGCTTTAATAATCGTGAGCGAAGAGGGGCCCCGAATGAGTTCCATTTAGGCACGGGTCCCCCGAGCCTTACCCCTTTAACTACTTCCGTCGCATTTAAATAAAATTAGGCTATTCCTTTTACTTGGTTACTTGAATACCTTTTCAGCAAGCATACCATAAGAGGGTAATTGTACCTTTGAAAAGAATTTGTTTTTTAAGGAAAAATATGATAATTGCAGAACAAATTTTTTAAAGAAATAAAAAACATTTTTGTCCTATTGTGAGGTAAATTTTCAAATTATTTCACGAAACATAGATGTGTTAAGGTAAACGAGGGGTAGGTTTTTTGTAAGTGGAATAAATGGCATTCGGCACGAATACCATTAATTCGAATAAAATTTTAGCTCGTGTAATCCTACCTAAAGATGCATAGGAAACATAATATGATATCTCACTTTATCTCACTTCTCGTGAGAATAAACTTAATACTCGGCGTCGTGCAAAAATTGTTTCCACAACAACGGGGTTCACCAATTAAAAATGAGGACTTATCACCCGCTCCCATGGAAGTTGTTTTGCCATCCATTGTTTTAAATAATGTTTCCATAACAACGGGTTCAGCGAATTAAAAAATGAAGAAATATTACCCGTTTCCATGGCAACTTGAAGGTATTTTATTATTCTATTCATTACTATTATTCATTGTTTACTCCAGTAATTAATGCAATGCGTTGCGATACTTTGAAAAGGTCCCAACATGGAAAATCTTGACTTTAACTTTTGCAAATGAATTGAAGTTGAATTACAATTTAACGTCAAGTGAAGTATTATATGATAATCTTTGTTGTGGATCTACGTAAATGATTTTAAGTTCTGCAATCGGAAATCCTTTTTTCTTTGTCTAAGCTTTCAATTTCTTCGTATACACAATTAAAGTGTTACTAACTGAAATTAACGGTAAAGTTGGTAAGGTAACGGGATATCTCAGGAAGTGACAGCTAGGTTCGAATCCCGGTTTCAACTAATTCGACGACAGGAAAAGCACTGAATGACAAAATGATTTTCCGATGGGTGGAAATATTTCAAGATTTACAATTCAGATTCGAATCGTAAATTTCCAACCGTTAAAAATTTGAAATTAAAACTTTTGTAACTGAAGACTGATTTAGTGTATTTTCCTGAGTAATAAGTTTACACTGACTTCACGCTGATCACGTATTCCTAGAGATTTTTCCCTTTTAAATCACTCCGAAATCACCACTACGACATCATGCCTTGATATCCCAGCTATTTTCATACAAAACACTCAAGGATTCCTTTCTCAGTCTTAGAAAAAGCGTTAAAAGGAAACAATCCATGAATATTACAAATTTGGCGACACTTTTAAATTCACGGCGTGCTTGAATCACCGAATGATATGACGCACGAATTGTATCGCGTCACGCCGCTCCAATATATGTCACTATTACTCTTTAATCCCCTCACGCACTGTTTATGAAAGGAAACCATTACCTTTTAGAAAGAAACAAAATCCGCTTCCTTATTTACATTTGTTTTCTGGTGAATATGTGTACGAAATGATTGTTTCGAACTCCTTTCCGCGCCGCGTTGCTAAGGCAACAGATGTTTGTTTATTTCGTTTCAAATGTACTTTTAATATAAACAACTTGCATAGATACCGAAAATGGCCAGCTTAGAGATGACAAAAGTTACTATAAAGTGCTGAATCTTCAACTCACGTGCACGAAACCGTGGGGATGTGGGAAGCTTTTACAAGGGATGCAGAAAGTTTTCATAAAAATGCATCGTCAAGTAAGCATCTGAAGAAACAAGATAATATTAACAATGAAACAACAATGACAATGAAATATTTTGTTGTCAGGTAATTATTTTTGTATACTCTTGGAGTTTTCTTACATTAATAATGCGGCAAAATATTTACTACCCATAATCGCTCGAAGGTGCCTAAAAACACATACAATTTAGCATAAACTATAACATACCGTTATTGTATTCACTTGAGAATAAGTTTCACTCATTTAGTTGTTCTCAGCATTATGAATATCTTTAAAATGAAATTTAACACTTAATTTTTACAGACATTTTCCGTGGAATCAAACACGAATGAACAAGCATCACTTTCAAATTCGCCGAAGTCGCGAGCATATAGAAGGTCAAAATAAAAACATTTCTACTTCCCCTGAAAAACATTTAGTTTTGAGATTTTAGGCGGAAAACGAAAACTATTGATGACGCCTATAATTTCCCGAAACCGGTCGAAAAAACACGTTTAATGAAAGTGTGAAAACAGTTTAATTTTACCAGTGAAACTACTCTAGGCTAATTCTGTATTTAAAGCCTGGGACACGGAGTTTATAATGGCAGGTCACAACCCCTCTGAGACTCGTAAAATAAATGTAATTGGACGCAACGAAAGAAATTGATTCTGTAGAAAGAATTGTGCCTATTTTAGCACCTCGTTAGTACTCCAATAGGAGTACGTGGACCGAAAGAGAATTGGCGTTATAAAAGAACATTGGAGAAAGGTTTAAAGTATGGTTGGGGAACCTATTTCTGTCGGAAGGTTGCTTGTATGTACCAACTACTTGAGTGTCGCATTACATAGATTCGAAAAGCCCTACAACGTAGTTCTACGTTAATAAAGGTACTTATTCGCTATGGAAACCAATCGAAAGTACAGTGGTGCCTCGACTTACGAGCCTAACTCGTTGTAGTCCGAAGTACGCAACTCGAAAAGGTTGTGACTCGAAAACCAGTATTCCGTCATATATTTCCGGTTGCTTTAGGTTCGTATCATCTTTCTGCAAATTATTCAGTCCTAAGAGTGGTTGGAATCTCATTCCGCATCAGCTACCAAGAGCTAGCTAGGTTAGGGAAACTAGGCAAGATGAGGAGTGAGGTATTTTACCCTTGGTTTCCCCCTCCAAGCCAGAATAATGTCAAATTAGTTGTTAAGGGCTGTTGGAACCTCATTCCGCATTAGCTTCCGAGATATAGGGGAGGGTAGTGAAGATTACGAGTCAAGGTGAGGAGTGAGGTAGTTTGCTTCACTCTCCAAGCCAGAATATTGTGAAATTAGTTTAGAAATAATGTAATTTACAAATATACGTTTCCATAAGAGATGAACGTAAAGTACGTTTTCTTGACTCGCAGAGGTTGTTTCTTTTCAAAAATTAAATTAGAAACAATGGTCTTGCGAAATTGAGACAAGTGTCACAAGAAATAAAAATAATCATAAAATCTTATTTTAGTCGTGAATCATTCATATAATTTCGAAATTGCGAAAACTTTGATGAAATATACGGAATTTCGTGAAATTTCTCGGAAATAAACAACCTATCCCTTTGACGACCGAGGCAATTGTTGACAGTTGATTTCATGAATTATCCCATAAAAAAACACGGGGATAATCAGTTATTTTACCTTTCCATAAGAAATGTACGTAAAGTAGATTTTCATGTCTTGAAAACAGTAGAATAAATATTATAAATAATGGTAAGAAGTATAATGAGTTACTATGATCTTACGACGGACTGTTTGTGGTTTCGGAGGACCAGATACTTACGGTAACAGATATATTTTTAAACTAAATTAAGTTCCGTCATACTTGATGACTAACTAGCTTGGAACTAGCTACTTAACTAGCTTGGAATAATACATGGCTATACCTCCAGAAGCTATTTAACAGGCTTAAAAAATCGAACCCTACTAGTAGTCTTTCAGAGATTCATACAACCAGACCGAGATGGCAAGTTATCACCATTTGAATGATTTTTAATTATCATGTTTGAATGATTTTTAATCTTTTATTTTTTCATCGAATATCCCCCCTTTCGGAGTAAGGTTTGTCACCTCTCAATTTTTTTTCAGTACGAGAACTCCTCATTAATGCAAAATTATTCCTGGAGATTGTGAAAGACCTTTTTCCACGCCGTCAAATAGGCGAGCAAAGCCTTTCATTTCAGCTGCTCGGAATCAAAACTGTTTCCAACAATTTATTTTATATATTTCAGCAAAATCATATGCACAAAATTTTCGGATGGATGATTTATGTCTCCATTGTTAAAAGATGCGTTAATATGATAAGGTAATGGGTGTGCATTTTATTTTGGCTAGAAACCTGGTATTTATGCAGAAGTTGTTGTCATAGCAACACGACAGGCGCATAGAAAATTGAAGATCTCAATGGAAAATCGGTGTTTTAAAGAAGAACTCTCAACCATAGTTGCCAATTTGTCAAATTTTTCGCTACATCTAGCGTCTTTTCTCTTTTTTTAGCGATTCTTTTCTGTAAATTTCTTTTAGCGTAATCTCGCACCATAACTAACATTTTCCGTTATGTACTTCCTCCAATACGGACTTGTTAGGTTCACCTACCAAACTACCAACCAATTCACCTACACCAAATACTTGACTAACTCATATACCACAATGGCATAACGTTTTGGTGATTAAGGGTACATTTCAAGTTGGAAATTTTAATTATGTGATTTCTGAGCAGATATCATGTCTATAAGAGCCAATTGAAGTAATTTCATTCTACATTATTTATCGGCGCGTTTTTTCCTCAATAGAGCGACTTTCAAGCTATTTTTCGGGGTTTATCTCGTGACAGTTTTAAAAATAAAGATTCAAAGATTTCATCCCTTCCGAGATCCAATCAAAGATTTAAACCTTCAAAGATTTGATCCAATGTCTTATGCCTCGGGTGGATGTGAACTATCTTTCGTCATTAACTAAAAAATTAGATTAAATAAATTAAAATTAAAAGAAAAATCGAAAAATAACACAACTTTCGAATTATTACGAATCGTAACCAATTGAGCGTAAACTGACAAAGGTTTTATTCGATATTGGATTTTACTGAATGCGATAAAATCACGCAGGAAAAAATTTTATCTGAAATCGTGCTTCGAAATGCTTTACGGTGCATCTCAAAGGGCTTTCGAATAGCAAAAATGCACGCAAATCTCTAAAAGATGTACGAAAAGCAATCCTACTTCAGTATGTATAAACTTCTATTACGATCTGCAGATATTAACCTCCCTCTGTACAGAGGCGGGAGAGATTCCTCCGAACATGCCAAAATCCGGGAGATTTCCGGAATTCCGGGGGAGGCGACATTCCTAACCCCGACGCCTGGCGTATTCCGTTGAAAAGAATGATTCCGCCATGAATAAAATACCCCATCCCTTGGCTATTTACTTCTTTTGGAAGTCAGCCTCCTTCTTGTAGATTATTTTCCGCCTGCCATCCATACACACACACACATATAAGGCTACGAAGTGGCCTTGAGAAAGGAGAAAACAGCTCGGCGATTAACCATCTGGGATCCTTTCTCTTCAGACTCGAGTGCGAGGCTATCGCAACACTCTCTCGAAAGCATGTACAGTCCACAAAACACTCCAAAAGTCATTCATGAACTTTATCCGAACCCGTTTGCAGTAATCAAACCGCCCGCAGCGCCTCTCTTTCCAACGGGAAAACTTGTAATCAAAGCGATAAATAGAGTGGATGCAATTTCGTAGTGGAGATAAATGTTTGGATGAGGCGTTGCCATGGATTTCTTATTTGTTTTCAACGGGGATGTTCCGTAGATGTGTGTAATTTAAAGTCTACGAGGGTGTTTGTGTGTAGTTGTAGTGTTGTTGAAAGTCAGCTGAGGCCGTTTCGCATGTAGGATCCCACCGGGAATCGAACCCGGGACCACCAAAGTCGAACGCGTTGCCCACTTGGCTATCCGGGAGCCGGTATGTGTGTATTATGCTATGTTAATAGATAGTTTATTTATAAAGTGTATACTTTTAGCGTTAACATAGAAAATTGACTATAAGGAGAACTGATAATCAACTGCTCGCCAAAAACCCAGATAATTAAAAATTTAACCTACCTATTATCCAATTTTATGTCAATTATACTTCAAACAACCCATTTGACCTAAATCTGTCTATTCTACATCGTGTTTAAATTTGCCCTTTATTTTAGACGAAATGATTATGCTAAAAGTCGTGTTTTTAACGGAAAATTTCGTAGAGAGCTGCAGTTGATTTGAAGGTTGAAATGAAATTATTCAATTTTTTTGTTATATAAAAACACAAAAACGGGGAATCTAAATCAGTGTAACCTAAAAGTATGGCTACTTTTGAAATACCTTACTCCACTGATAAGTCTACCTTTCATTCCCTAATACTTATCGGCACCTCAATAACTAAGAGTTATCCCCGATGAACAAAGCGAATCCTGAATTCACGTATAAATATTTTACTCTGATTGCGATCACCTGACAATTAAAAATTCACTGGTTGAGGGAAAATTAAATTACATGACCAAAATATTTTCACTTTCCTTCAGTAGATACCAAATAAATATGTAATGAAAGCGAGGTAGCTACAAATTATTAAATACAAAGGGCTAAAAGTTAACGCAGCGTGGTATATGTAAACCTAGGGGGTGAGTTAGGGTAACAACGGTCTAGAGTTGCCCTAGTCGTTCCCCTTTCCGGGATATTGCACCCCAATTTATGGAGTTAAATTCAAAAAATACCTTTCCCATAAAATCGGTGTTGAAGCAAGAAAAATACCCCATTTTGTTGATCCCATATATCATTTTTTAGTGTTCTTTACTTAAAAATGATTATGATTATTATTATCATTTCTCTTGAACTACAGTAAAAAATGTTATATGTAATAGTGTAAATTATTAACTGGATGTAATAATGTAAATCATGCAATATGTAATATTGTAAATATTGTAATATGTAATATGGTAAATTATGCAATATGTAATATTGTAGGCTATGTAATAAGTAATACCGTAAATTGTGTATATTTTGTAAAATTGTAAATAATGTAGTATATAATTTTACTAATTATTAACTATATGTAATACATTCACTATTATAGCTTAATTTTCTCTCGACAGAATTTTTTAAGTGGTATTGTTTTAACTTTCCTTAAGATTTTTAACAACTTTTTAACATATTCTGTAACATTAGGCACCTGCTGATGAGCCTTCCATGTCTCAGGAGGACCTTGCTGATAAACTTAACTTTTATGAGACTTATGTAACTACATTTCTATGATTTTTTGTGCTAACTGTGCAACAAACATATTATTATAATTGTTGTTGTTGTTATATTATTATATTCCCTCTGCTCCATAGGAACTCTTTTAATTCAACTTTTTCGAAAAGAGCGCGGAATTTTATCGACGTAGACTGAAAGTCATTCACGGATAACCCGCCCACAGATAACCGGAAGCTCACCGTATTTTATTCCCGCCTCGCTTTGAGTACTCCCAAAAGCCATCGAGTATCTTTAACGAACGGCTGAATGAATTCCGCGAAATGACCGTTCGGAAGGCGTATCTCTAATTACTGCCCATTCGACAGCATCACCCATGGAGACCGCTTCCTCGACCTTGCGCATTATAAATACGTAACTCGGCAATTTCAAAGGAACGATGCATTAAAGCGTTCGAAGGGGATGATGAAATACTGATACGGAGGCCATTTGAAGATCCGTCTTTGATCTCCTTTAGTTCGATCCCTTTGAGAACCCAATTACATTCATAGCTACAACATCAATTACATACATCATTACATTCTTCTGCATCAAAAACACGTTGAGTGTTTGTTTATCGATTCCATAGAAACGGTGTGAATAAATAAATATTTCTTATGTTACCTTGGAATTTGTATAAATAAATAAATACTTAAGATGTGATGATTTTCCAAGGTTATGACTATGGTATCGATGTAAATCAATAAATACTTAAGTTGTGATGATTTTCCAAGGGTATCACCATGGATTCGATGCAAATAAACAACGAATTTTTGAGATTTAACAAATTACCCTGGTTATTACCATAGAGTCAATGTAATTAGAAAGCAGAATGTAATTTTTTCGATTCTATTTTTATGAAGCATGTATCCATTACCCGTTAGATAAATCAATAAAATACAATTAATTTTGAAATCAACAAGGTTTCCGATAACTCTCGATTACGTAATGACCTTTGCAATCGAATCTCTTCAATTTTATAATCAGATCCTCATGAAGGGATGGCTACGGTTCAAGGTCGATGTCAGATGCTTCCAAACCTTTTATCAAGCTTAACTAGATGAGCAATGCTTTTAAAGGACGGATCTAAAAAAGTAACTTAAGAGTTTTATTTATTAGGAGGAATAAAATCTGACAATGAAGCTATCACTTAGTGGAACATCATTTCAGGAAGCAGGGGAAAAAAACAAATTAGCAATATCTCCCCAAAAAAGAACTTTTTCAATGACGCGGCCTTTCTCTACTTACAAATTAATCTTCAGATTGAGAATACACACAAAAGCTACACTTATACGCAAAAAGAAAACAATAGACACAACTTCTTGTGTATTAATGTAGCCTACGGTGTTGTCCAACTAAATATGAACTTGTGGTTATAGAAAGGTTAAGTCATTAAAAATCTTTTTTTCGTGGAGATCTTGCTAGCATGTTCTGTTTCTTACTTCCCTCCTAAAGATCACGCACTTAGCTAACCTAGAATCCGAAGCTAATGAGTCTTCATACGCAGGAAATCAAAAGAAGAGAAATTTATACTAATCGAGGGTAAAAAATAGCGTATTCTCCCTTGTTTGTCTTGATTTGGGACCCTCGCGAAATAGGATTAGCCTCTCATTTGGAGATGGCCCAACCCAGAGCAGCTATGTTTCTTAAAGGAGATTTCAGGTTCGACAGTAGAGTGTCGGAAAAAAAACCAATCCCCTTGGATGGGATTTGCTTGAGGATGGAAGTCCAGATTACTGACGGAAGTTATCCGATAAATCTATCGGTACAAATCTCATCGATGATTTTGTTAATCCAGTTAAACCGTTCATGATATCCGAAAGAAATAAAAAATATCGCTAGAAGGAAATAATCACCAGAACGTATAGCTATTTCTGTCAAAGTTTTCCAAGAATTATTAGAGAAACTAATAGGCTTTGGAGTTAGATAGACATGTGTTTATACGATACACCCCCTGCCACACGTCACTGGCTGCTAAGGAGGGTCAGTATGTAAATGTAAATATGTGGCGCTCATTACATACCAGAAGTAAAGTTTCGAGAACCCTCACATAAAATCAAACGTGTCCGCATTAAACCTTTAAGCCAGATTTGCCCGTATTTGGGGGAACTTCGGTCAATACCCAGGCAACCTTCATTCATCGGAGGGTTGCAGATACCGTAAGAAACCATCAAGGCCTAAGCTGGAGCCATTTAAGCGGTTTATCCCCAATATTAAAATAGTTCAACACTATGATCGTAAGATGGAGAATAACGAATTTAATTGCTAATTAAAGCTAGGTTGAGTATCTTCCGTTCTATTTTCATTTGTATTGAACCAGATAAGGGCGCAAAATTATTTAAGTGCAATAACTGCTTAAGGAGGTGCATGAGAAGCCGCACCTCCGCACTAAGGGTCTCACAATATTACCCTTAAAGTCGCTAAACACGGGTACTTATCATACAGCCCTCGTAACTTGTCTAAATTACAATAAAATCAACAACACTTTGGTTGTAACTTATTTTACTAACGCACCTGATAGTTCTTAAGTATGCTTACGGGTCTGTAACGATGTGTTTAAACATTCGTTTGCTCATTGTTTGGAAGAGGAGACATTACAGTCTCAATTCCCCCCAAAATAGGTAGATTCTCTTCAATTATTTCTACACTTGCACGACATTTCTGCTTGAAAAATGTTATGTGAAAAGACGACGTACTGAAAGGGACAGTTAAACCCTTACGAGAGTATGACTTTTTCATAAAATTTACATAACTTAACATTAAAATTATCCTTTTCTACATAAAATTTATATCGCATCCCCGCCACTACTGATACGATTGGAAACCCCTAGTTTATAATGCAAAACTAAAAAAATCCGGCCTAAATAAATGATTAATAGTTAGTAAGCTGAAGAAGGCGCTTCATCTGCCTCGTGGTGAAGCTTTGACATCAATGTTTTGACTTAAGAAGACATTATTAAATGCTAAAATTGTCGTCGAATGTTTAACTACGCGAGGTTAGTTTCGTTTAGTCTGTGCACGCTAATTGTTACGAACTACTAATTAAGTTTGATTCAGTAATTTTTACGCTAGTACAATTACAATGCTGCAAGATAGTTATAATCAAACAACAGTTGTTGTCAACAACGCATAACAATGCAGCAAAGCACAAAACTTAAACATCTCGTACCAATTAAATACCACATATTGCCCATTCAACAATCGAATGCTTCATAACAATCAATTAACATGTAGCTATCGAATATCTACAATGCTGTTTTATTGTTATAATCAAACAACGGTTGCTATCAATTGAACATAACAATTCAGAACCACATAAATATTAAACTTCTCGCAACAATTAAACCTCACTCAGCAACCAATCAACAATCGAATACAACGTAATAATCAAATAATACATAGCTCTTGAATACCACACAACAATTAATTATAAAGAACGATTAAATATACGCTGCAATATTGTTGAAATCAACCTAAAGGAGCGACAATCACAACAGCTGTTGAAATTGTCCATCTAGTCTCTGGACGTCCATCTTCAGACTATATTGGCATAATGTCAATAACATTAACCTTCTGATGGAAGAGAAACATACAAGCACTCGATGTCAAATATGTATCCTACACAACAACAATAGCACGTACCTATTATGTTACCAACAGCGTCAACAGAGAATAAGACAAGAGTTTAACACTTCCCCCGAGTTTAAAACGACCGAAACCACCGCCAACGCCGTCAGAAAGCAAACAGAAAAACAGCGCCAGAGACTCAGTCTTTGTTCCACTACCGAGGAAGAATTTAAGCCGTAGCAAACTTCCCTACCTTTGAGGACGAGTTGATTGCGGCATCCACGCTAAAGGTCCCCTCCTGTCCCGTCATCTTCAAAGGGACACTGTGGGACAAGGGGCAACAGGACACCTATCAGACACCACCCGACAAGGCACCGACATCCAAACACCGACAGGCACGCACCGCTGGAATTGGTCCCTTTAAACCACAGAAGGCGGTCCGTAAAAGTTCCCTACTAAATCCACCAATTAGTCCTTTCATTTGATTCCCCCACTTCCAAAGAGCAGCGTTACAACACCTTAGAGATTTCAATCCTCACCTTCGGAAAGGTTCATTGATAAATCATGTCTAACTTTGACGCTCCAACTATAATATTATTGCATGGCGTGTATAAAAGCATCCAATCACAACAACTCTCCATATGAGGTACAAAAACCCGTACCTTGGGATAGGAGGGGGTTTCAATTGTCTCCAGAAAGGTTTATTGATGAATTACCACTTGGATGGACCCACTATCAATACTGTTACTTCATCACCGCCACTTCACAATCTACCACCCGTATAATCTCAGTAGATGGATAATTTTCCCCATGATTCAACACTGCTCCATTCACAGATCACCTCCAACTCTGGAATTCCATCGACGGCACCCACATAATCTCCACCAACCTCCACCAACCCCGCGGGGCGGAAAGATACCTCAAACCCACTCCTGCTGGAAAACCCCAAGTGAATACTCATCACATTATCCACACCACCAGTCAGGCCTCTTCGAGTTAAAAAGAAAAGATTTCCAACGCCCCAAAAGGGGAAAGGGAAAATGCCCAAATTTATCTCCGGATAGTTTCGAAAACTTTTCTCCAGCCAGTCAATTGTTCCTCGAAAATTAGGGAGCAGTTGGGGTACTTACAACAATAAAAATCATACGCGATGAATTGGAAAATCCACGAAACACTTTGGGAAGCTGATTTATTCCGGCGCGCTAGGGCGAGAATCGACGCCGGAGAACGTGACGGAAGATCCCGCGAAGATTTCCAACGGCCGGAAGAGAATCTCCCGACGACCACACCGACTGAAACCCGAAGGACGACTAAACCCGCTTTGAACGGAGCGGCGCGCAGGTAGGGGAGGTTTAAAGAGGGTACGGCGCAGAATCCATTCGAATTCCAGTAGCCTCTTTCCCTCAACGCCCCCTCCCGGAGACCCTGAACACCCCTACCACTTTGGCCATTCATGAAAACCTTCTCCGGGGACCCCCTCTTTCCGCCGCCTACGAAAGATCCGCTGCACTGACGATGCATTTTCCCCTACCGTGACGTGCACTTCTTCAAATTCGTGAATCGATACGTTCGCGGCTGCTTTGAAACGCCGTTTACCCCTGCGTTTTATCAATGAAGAGAGCGGAGGATTTTAACAGGAGTTCTTTGAGCTTATGAGTTCCGCAGTGATAAAGCCATCCACAGAAATAACGTAATATTTCTCACTTATGACCTTAAGAATATAATTGACTGTAGAGCGCAAGGGAAAAGAATGAGGGGAAGATAAAGGCAAAAAATCTTAGCGGACATAAAGGGTGAGGTAGGTTAGCAAGAAACGAAAGAATGACATTGAATAGTGAATGTTAAGGCCCGTGAGAAAAAGAGAAGGTTGGAACACGGCTGTATATGAATTAGGGGTATAAAAACACTCCGAAAGCCTCGACAAGCGGAACTCCGCTCAGAGACAAACGGGAAGCTCCGGATTACCGATTTCTGGGAAGCCCAATGATCATTTCGGTAGCAAGGCTTCCATCCTCGGGGGGTCTCAACAAAGGAAGTGAACAGGCGAAGTGAGTGGTCGGTCTTTTATCTTTTCTGAAGGTGTGGGGGGATTAAGTGTGGGTGAAGGAGATGTGGGTGGGGTTTTTCTGTTGTGACGTCTGTAGAGAGGGTAAGGGCTCCTTCGTTTCGGATGGCGGTCAAGCCTTTATCCTGTGTGAAGGTGTGGGGTGGAAGAAATGGGTGGGTTTTTTTCGTTATGACGACTTAAAGGAGGGTGAGGCTATTTTATTTGCTGGTCGAGAAGCGTATAAAGAGGAGAATTCGGTATTGGGCCTAAATCGTTATTCATTAGTCGGTTTCTGTTTTGGTGAATGAGAATACTTTCATAAGCGTCTAGTTTGGAGTTTTTTTGTACGAAAGTTTTTAACTTGAGGTTTTCTAGATTAATTCTGTGACCGTGTTGTTCTATGTGTACGCTTGATTTGTTAATCTGGTTGTTTCTGAAGTGAGCTAAGTGTTCTTTAAATCTGGTTTCTAATTTCCGTTTACTTTGCCCGACATAGACTTTGTCACAGTCTTGGCATGATATTTCGTAGATTCCTGATTTATGTATTGACGGAGTGTTGTCCTTTGGATTGTGAAGGAGGTTAGATAGTTTGTTGTTGCTGACAAATACTGGGGTTAGGTCGAATTTAGAGAAGATATGCTTCAAATTGTCACTTGTCCCTGGTGCATAGGGTAATTTAAAGAAGTTATGTTTTTTGGTTTGAGTTGAAATTAGAGTTGTGTGTTCTTTCACTTTGAGTTTATGACTGTGTTTCTTAAGAATGTTGTTAACCACGGATTGGTCGTATCCATTTTGCTTTGCGACATTTCTAATGTGGGATAATTCTTTCTGGAATTCCTTATGTGACAGTAGTATTTTTAGAAGTCTGTCTATCATGGAGTGGAATGGGGCTAATTTGGTTGTTATGTGGTGGTGTGAATCTTTGGGGATGTGTGTGTAGGTTTGCGGTAAACGCTAAACTTTAGTTTGTTTAGTGTTCTAGTAATATTCAAATCTAAAAATGGTAACGTGCCGTTTGTTTCTTCTTCGCAAGTGAATTTGATGGTATCAAACTGGCTGTTAAGTTTTTTTAAGTTAAGTTTGTTTGTTTTCTTCAGTAGTACTCTTTGATGTGTAAAATATAGCAAATATGTCGTCTACGTATCTATACCAAATTTTTGGGAAGTAATGGAAGTTTTCTTTGAAATCTTTTTCAAAAAAATCATGAATAAGTTGGAGAGAAGCGGTGATAGACAATTCCCCATTGCAGTCCCGTTGGTTTGTTCGTAAAGGTTTCCCTCGATTTGGAAGAAGTATTGGTTCATGCATGTTTTTGTTAAGAGAATGTATTCTTGGATTAATTCTGGGGAGAGGTTTCGTTATGATAATCATTCTTCAAGAAATTGATATGTAGTTTCTAAGGGGATACTGGGAAAAAGAGACTAAACATCGAAGGAAACCAGTATGTCGTTTTCATAATTGTGATTAGAGTAGTTTTTAAACAGTTGTAGTTAATGGACGGGTAGATAGATACCAATTTTCTGTATTTGTGTATGTAATGTTGTGTGTGATAACTGTTGAATTCGCTGTATTTAAACGTCGCCACCTGACAAAACGTCTAACTGCGGCGGTATTGTCTAATAAATAATAAATACTAACAGTGTATGGCATATAGTGAACTTGGAAGGTATACAACCAAGGGCATTATTGCTAACAATACTTTCTTGAATGTTACCTAAAGATTAACCCGGCTTTTCCTTTATCTAAACCCTAAGAATATTAAATCCGTAACTACAATTGGACAGTGGGGCAGAGGGACATATTACAGGGTAAATTTTGAAACAAATTTCCCTTTGTAGATTTGCTGAGCAGTGTTAGCTATCCTCCATACAGAGACAAAAGACAGGCAGACGAAGGAATTTTTCGGAGAAATTGAGACTGGGAAATTGCGTCTTCCGTTCAGCTGCAACGAATATAATGAAGAAATCAGACAAAATAACAATTATGATAAGGTGCGAGAACAATGTTTCTCTCAATCCTGATACCATCCTACAATGATAAATAATAGCAATACGATCCTACAACAATATATGATTACGTGTAGATATAAAAAAAAGATTTAATTTGAGAGAAGATGTCTCAAACGTAACGAAAAAAAGTAAAAATACCAACAACACCCGGTGTTCCCAGGCGGTCACCCATCCAACTACTATCCGGGCCCTACGATGCTTAACTTCGGTGATCGGACGAGAACCGGTATTTTCATCGTGGTATGGCCGTTGGCGAGGATTTCAGGAGAACTAAACGGTTTTCTCCGACTCTATCTAGATGATGATATCATATTCAAAGTTTCCTTTGAATTTTCGTTGTACAGAGATTGAAATGGGTTAATATGCATTTGAGTTAATCCAGTTGTAATGCATCATTAGGTGTTGACAGGGGCCTATAGAGAATCAAACGAGAATTGATTGCTTAAGTTTAACCGTAGAATTTGTGATGTGATCGTAGTCCTCGGTAGTATAGTGGTCAGTATCCCCGCCTGTCACGCGGGAGACCGGGGTTCGATTCCCCGCCGGGGAGGGGGTTATTTTACACATTTCTTAGGAAATGCTATTACCTATTGTATTAAACTAAAAGAATTCAGTCATACCAGAGGTTATTAATAATAAGGATTAATTAAAATGTATTCCAAAGTCAGGTCCATGATTTACGGGAGGACTTTAACAGGAACAGTTCTGTAAGTTTATGAGTTCCCCCGTGATTAGGCAATTCAGTACAGTAATAATGTAATATTTAGTAGTTGTGACCTTAATTGAGAATGTAATTGATGGTAGGATGCAAGAGAAAAGAATGAGGGGAAGACAAAGGTAAAAGATGTTAGATGACATAAAGGGTGGGGTAGGTTATCAACACACGGAACAAATGGTATTGAATAGTTATTGAATTGAAAGGTTATACACGTATGTATGGTGTATGTGAACTTCTCACGTCCTTAATACTACAACTCCACACCTTCGTTATCTTTTGTTTTTTTCGGGTCACTCTTTTTAATGTAGTGTATGTATTAATATAATTTTTATTAGAAAATCCCCTTTAGCGCCGTTGAACTTATAAATAATTTTTACCAGTACACTTTGCAAGGAAAAGACTTCTTAGAGAAGTAGAAATTTCTCCTCATAACTGATTTTTTACTATCTAAATTTCTCGTATTTTCGTAGGGAAAAAGTTACTTACTAGGCTTCGAAAATTACCTTGGTGATAATGTATACATCTGCAACTACATCGGCACCCTGCAAGCCTCCTTTTGAGTTTTGGAGGGGGTTTTAACACCAAGGGTTCGCGTTACCTCTTTAGCTTATTGTTTCGTGTATCGTTCGTGGAAAGAATTGGTCCCTAAAACTACTCATCCTCGCATCTGTTTATCTTATTTTACGCCTGGATCGGCAAAAGTAGCAGAAGGGCCTCGCATAATACTGATTACTTTTTTCGCATACGCACTTTCTCTGAATTTATCAATCAATCGCACCTCGTAATTTCTTTGCTTTCAAGAATTGCCAACCTGCGTAACGCTTGCTTTTTTACCCTACCACCTTTTAAAAAATAATTTATCCTTGCTGCATCTTTCTCATAACTCGAGCTTTGAAAGCAAAATTCTGGGAAAGGCTTGTGAACATTGTAATAAATTTTCCAATCTCTAACCCAAAATAACCAATCATCGCCATATTAGGAACCTTTGGAATCTTTAAATGAAGGGCCCCTGAAGACTTTAAGAGACGGTGCAATCTTAACGGATCACAAGATTGAGATTACAAGGATACGATGCGTAGAGCCAAGAATAGATTCTTTTAGTGTGTGGGAATGGGAGTAACGTAAATGAAGACAAAGTGCGTAGTTTAAGTATGCTTTCTTCCATTACAGGTTAATGTCGGATATATGATCCTATAAATACATCAACGTAACCAAGAATCGGTCGTTTGTTAAAACTTCATGAAAGAGGTTAAGTTTTAGTGCTTCCAAACTTGGATTAAAGAATGGCCCTATAAATTCGATTTGATACTCTAATTTCACCATTATTTAAACATAATTTCACAATTATCATTCATATTTGTATAGAATATGCTACTTGTCCACAAAGTCTCTGGAACGATATAACTAATTGCTCTGGCACGGTTGCTCAATCGGTTAGAACAGTCACCCAGAAAGTGAAAGAATCGGGTTCGAGTCCCGGTACCGTCAGAATTTTTCAGTCAATTTAAATTCGGTTTTAGAAGATGTCAGATTCTCCTTGGGAATATTCCTAAGATCACACCTTGTGCTAAGTTGCCTTTTACCCTTTTCGTTATGAACATATTCGATGATTGATTTTATTTTTATTATCAATTTCTATACAGCTTTAGTAAGCGAATGAATGTCTCATTTGACCATTTTGATTCGATTATAAGTTTTTCATGATATCTTACACGATTCGTGATAGTTATCATCTAAGAATTCGATGTCAAATCTATTAAAAATATTAGAGTTTTCACATAGAGTTTACGTTGCGTTTACTAAAACCTCCAACGACTTTTTAATCAAGTTTAAGGTGTTGATCTGTTGAAATATACGCGTCAGATTTAATGTTACCTAAAGGAGAATGCTTTCACCAAATAAATCACTCGTGACAGATAAAAATGTCAAACATTTCTTCGCCCATAAAATAGATATGTAACTTAGAAACAATCACCAGTGCCAGAATGTTGAAACGTAGAAATTGTGACAACTCAGAAAAAATTAGGTGTTTTTACAGAGCTACAACCGAGGAAACCGCCCCGCGCACTGATACACTTTTTTCGCCATTTATTATATTTTATTATTATCGTTATTTTTAAATAAATTATAGAAAAATCTCAAGCTGTTCCCTTAGAAATGCAGTTCTAATGTCTTCAGTTGGATTAAAATATATACGAAATTAAAGCAAGAAGTTGTTATAACACCCATAACCGAGTACAATTCTCCAATGATACTCAATCGGGAATAGAATAGTAAACTGTAATATTCCGGTACGTACAGATGAAAATGTAACATTTCTCATCTTTGTTCTATGCATAACAGCAAGAAATATCCATTTGGTCATATCGTTACAGACTGAACTGAACTGATTTTGCTTTTAAACATAAAAAACGAGCATGATACTGAAAAAAAACANGTAATATTCCGGTACGTACAGATGAAAATGTAACATTTCTCATCTTTGTTCTATGCATAACAGCAAGAAATATCCATTTGGTCATATCGTTACAGACTGAACTGAACTGATTTTGCTTTTAAACATAAAAAACGAGCATGATACTGAAAAAAAACAGCGGGTCGGCGATATGTCTTGTCTACAAAACCGTCGTCGGCCAAGTGTCCTGTCGGCCAATTGTCTTGTCGATAAAATGGGTGTCGGTCAAATGATTTAGGTCCATATAAGTACACGATGAGATGAAAAGGAGGACAGATAACCCCAATTCGTGGAATTAATGATTCGCGCGTTTACGGCGACAAAGAATTTCTTCGCTTTAAAATTATTAGAAATGTCTGTGATGTGGCGGAACATTTAATCATAACAGCTGAACTCCTTCGGAAGTCCAGAATAGGAAGACGTGAGTTTGCGTTGAGAAAACAGCTTTCGCTGGACCCTTTCCTTACGCTGGAGGGCCAATTCTACGCCTGTAGATACCTTATTAAGTTCCTCAGAAGTCATTATTTAAATTGTCGAAGCGAAACTAGCTCGGATAAAATTAACTGCTCCCTTACGCTAACTGCTGTGTGTTAACAGTATAATTGGCGTTGCAGGGCAACATTTTAGCCCCCACAGTACCTGAAAACTTTGTAATCTACGAGAATATTAACAAAATTAGTGTTATACCACGCAATTATACCATCTGTTGCGAATTTCTTTAATTAATGCCAACCCCTTTCACCAAAAATGCCTCCTTCCCTTACGTCATCCAATATCTTTTGTTTGACTTCTGCTGTTGATCCTTTTAAGTGTTACCATGGAGATTACAGAGTAACAGAGTTTTCGGTGTTTTCTTTCTGTTTTCGAGTACTCAAGTATCTGGATACTTTTCTTAGAGATTTCGCGTGTTACCATGGAAACTACTGAGCATCAGAGTTTTCGGTGTCTCCTTTTCACGTCTTGCCATGGAGACTACCGAGTATCAGCTTTCTTTCTCCTCTTTCTGGTTTCGAGTACTCAAGTACCTGGATACCTTTCCAAGAGATTTGATTTCTTAAAAAATTCGAAATTGCGAATTAATTGCGAATTTGCACCTCTAGAAAGACCGTCGTCTCTCTTTAAGGTATGCATAGTATGATTCCAAAATCCACTATGGTGGACTGAATCGGGCAAAAGTGTTCTTTTAAAACAGATGTCACTAAACGGATATTTTTGTACTTTAGGGTATTTCCGGAAATAGCCACAGACAGATTTACCTTATAGGAATGGATGAGGAGTGAGGGAGTGAGGTTTCCCGACANCCTTTCACCAAAAATGCCTCCTTCCCTTACGTCATCCAATATCTTTTGTTTGACTTCTGCTGTTGATCCTTTTAAGTGTTACCATGGAGATTACAGAGTAACAGAGTTTTCGGTGTTTTCTTTCTGTTTTCGAGTACTCAAGTATCTGGATACTTTTCTTAGAGATTTCGCGTGTTACCATGGAAACTACTGAGCATCAGAGTTTTCGGTGTCTCCTTTTCACGTCTTGCCATGGAGACTACCGAGTATCAGTTTTCTTTCTCCTCTTTCTGGTTTCGAGTACTCAAGTACCTGGATACCTTTCCTAGAGATTTGATTTCTTAAAAAATTCGAAATTGCGAATTAATTGCGAATTTGCACCTCTAGAAAGACCGTCGTCTCTCTTTAAGGTATGCATAGTATGATTCCAAAATCCACTATGGTGGACTGAATCGGGCAAAAGTGTTCTTTTAAAACAGAGGTCACTAAACGGATATTTTTGTACTTTAGGGTATTTCCGGAAATAGCCACAGACAGATTTACCTTATAGGAATGGATGAGGAGTGAGGGAGTGAGGTTTCCCGACAAAGACAGAATGCTATGATGGGGAAAAGCCCATAAATGTGTGGAATGTGACCCTGTGAATAAGACTTAGTTAACAATTAGTAACACTTAGCAACACTTAGTAACACCTAACACAATTACATAGCATTCAACAAGGATTGATCAATATAAAGNGAATGTGACCCTGTGAATAAGACTTAGTTAACAATTAGTAACACTTAGCAACACTTAGTAACACCTAACACAATTACATAGCATTCAACAAGGATTGATCAATATAAAGGCCGAAACTCAGCCTGAATTATACGTCACTAAATTTCACATTATCATAGTCAAAAGCAAGACTTAGACGAAACTAAATGAAATACACATTTTTCTTTATCCTGCACCAAAATGCTGACTAAAAGTCAGCCTGAATTATACGTCACTAAATTTCACATTATCATAGTCAAAAGCAAGACTTAGACGAAACTAAATGAAATACACATTATTCTTTATCCTGCACCAAAATGCTGACTAAAAGTATTTCATTCATCCAAACATAGCTGTAGAAGGAAATTAGCAGGAAATTTCTTTTAAAAAATAAATTCTTATGAATGTGAAAAGCTGAAGATTTCTAAGACTTGATCCTACAATGATGAAATAATATTTTTCAACTTATTAAGTGCACATGGCAAGAAAATTAAGCTGCACAGTAGTAGATGAGAATATTCCATGTTTGGAAACAATTGAATTCACGCTGCTAATGTACGGCTCTAAAAATGTTACATTTTACATAAAATATCAAAAATGTGTATAAAATAATAACAACAACTTGTACTTTCCACAAATATATTTTGGTTAGCAACCAATGGTTTCGAACTTTCAGTTCATCTTCAGGCTTAGGAATGCAAAAGAAGAAGTGGAACATAGGAATATAAGGGACCACAAATCAGGGAGAGGGAAGAAAGGGGGGGGAAGAGGAAGGGTCTTGGGAGACATGTGGGAGCCATCAGTTGGAGGGTAGGGGAGGGGGAGGTCCAGCAGAAAAGTTGATCGGTGGTGGAGGTGGTAATGAGGGAAAAAGGCAAGTTAAGAGGTTTGAAGGATTATCTGTAAAAAGATGTTCATTGGCTA
>KZ308158.1:1693348-1736658 GCA_000376725.2 Ladona fulva
TCTGTTGTTGTACTGTGGGGTCCTGTGCTACACTTGAAAAGTCGTTCAAAGAGATGAAATGGTTGCACTTGTTAGTATAATCGCTTTTGTTTAGGATAACTAAACAATTGCCTTTGTCGGCTTTGGTGAAAATTAAATCCTGTTGCAGTATAGCACTCTGAATGTTTTTCAACAAGTGGAGGTTTTGGAAAGCACTGCGCGTGGTATTAAGGGGATAATTGAGATGAGTTGAAATAACTTCACTGCACTTCGATTTCAAGATTGGATATTTCGACGTAGCCACTTCACAATCTGTTACAAGATTCACTAAATCACTGGCGGTGTTGGGTACAGGTGGGGAGTATTGAAGCCCATGTCGAAGGAATGTGTTTTCTTCGTCACTAAAATTGTGGTTCGACAGGTTTAAAACCCTATCGTGGAATTTATGCGTGGAGGACTGGGGAGGGACACTCGTAGGTAATTCTCTCTTGTTAGTCTTATTTCGGAGGTTGAGCAGCTTGTTGTCTTTTCTCAGATGTGACCTTTGCAATGAGTAGCCTAGTTTGTTCATCAAGGGTGCACCACTCCAAAAAATGCAAAGAATGGGTGAGTTCGGTTCTTAGAAGAAAACGTAATAAGAAATGTTGTTACGAACCGCGTACCGCGTTCCTGTTTTATCCAAATCAACTTCGCCGCGTGTATAGCTTGCTTGGCTGCTGCAGAGGTGGCTTTAGTCCTGATATTCACGTATGTCGGGAAAAGGTGAGACTTGAGGCACTGGCTGTTAAAGAAGATCTTGATGGAAATCAAACGTTGTTCGACAAAGAGCTTTCGGTACAGTTTCGCTTGAGTGGCCGTATCCGCCTTCCAAATTATTCCAACCCTATGTAACGAAACAAGCCTCGCTTGAATATTAATCAAGGATCCCTTTTGCAATTTATCCTTCGCCAAATCCACGCCGATATTGCAATTAGCCATCCTAACCTAATAACTGCTAATAAGCAAGCTGCCTAGAGAGCGAAATTGAAAAATTGCGGAACCTGTTCGGGAATAATGAAATGTTTACGATGTAATGGATCTCTTGAAAGAGTAATAGCAAATTTATACGTTCTTATGATGTAGAAGATGAGTAATTTGTACAAGATTCAAAGTTGTCTGTTATTCACAAAGCTAGGAAGTGGTTCTGTGAAAGAAAATGATATTTAACTTAATGCGATATCCTATTTTTCGGGAAATGGACCTTTCTTTTACTTAATTTTTAATTCTGTTTCTTGACTGTGATATTATGAAGTCTGCTAAGTTGTGAGCGATGCTGAATAATGGCATTCATTTTGCCAATTCCTCATTGGACGGTATGAAGAGTGTTATTCATGAGGTCCCTCTGTAATTGAAGCAACTTTTCCACTCATAGCACTGAGGAAAGCAATTACACCAATTATAATTACAGCCAATTGCATCAATTCTCATTTTGCCAAGTTAGCCTCATTCCCTCGTTGTAGGGGGAATGAGGCTAACTGGACAAGAGGGGATGAGGCTTACGAGGCTCCATAAACGGAATGAGGCTTACTGGGTAAGATTTAGCTTGCCAAGCTCTAAGCCTCATTCCCTCCCCTTAAAAAGGATTTAGGCTTACAGGATGGCATTTTAAGGAGGCTCACTTAGCAAGAGGGAATGAGGTTTAATTGGCAAGTAGTTTGGCTTACAAAGCTGTAAGGAGAGGGAATGAGGCTTACTTAGCAAGTGAGAATGAGGCTTACTTTGCTCCATAGAGAAAATGAGGCTCACTTTAGAGACAGCTTGGCTTGTGGGGGCGATGAGGATTCAACCAACCTCTAAGCTTATGGTTATACACACACGCAATATAAAGTACTGTCCATAGTAAAAATACTTTGATAAGACTCACTAATGATTTAGAGACCAATTATAATCCAATGATTATGAATGGAAGTAATACATAGTAATAGTGTCATCAATAACAGAAAAACAAAAGGCTGCCTTCTGTACTTGTTAAGGAAAGACACTAATGTGGTTCTATTTTCTTCTTTGGAACGTGCTTTCATCAAAAATCACCGAACACGTACCTCTTTTGTGTAAATTATCACTTTCTTAGCATAAAGAACAAAATATCCTATGTCAAGCATCGAAGAATAGAACTTTAATTGCTTAAAAGGCTATTGTCATAAAAGGCGATTAATTTAAACCTACTTTGACGGAACAAATGAGACAAAAAAGTGATTATGATATAGATTATGGCTTAGAAACAGTAAACAATGGCATAATGTTTACGAGATACGTACGCAAAAACTAATTATATTATGAATTTTCTTCTCGTTATAATGAAAGCTTAATCAGTATCATAAATTCTCCATAAAAAATCATTGATTGGCCCGTGCATAAGTCATAAAACTAACAAAAATGTATCATGCCGAATTCATCACAGATAGAGCTCTTTTATTTGACAAATCATACGAAAAAGTAATACTAACATACGCCGTGACATTACCTAACTAAAAAACGAAGAAAAAATCAAAGATTTACTTTCCACAGAATTTATTACTGCGACCATGGTTTCGGTGCAAACAAACGGTACAACAGCTTAAGAACAAAAGTTTTGTTCTTAAGCTGTTGTAACGAAGCCTCTGTGCCTAATGATGGTGTAAATTTGCACCGAAACCATGGTCGCAGTAATAAATTCTGTGGAAAGTAAATCTTTGATTTTTTTCTTCGTTTTTTAAAATGAAATTCCACCAGATTTCACTTAATACTTTTAATTTTATTACCTAAATATTACCACTATCACCAAAAAGTGTTCTTTTCGTGAATACCTGAGATAAATTCTGTTATAAAAGAGCTTTGAATTTTGCAGAGGTACTCTGAGTGACTTTTGAGTGTTTCATTGATTATTTGTAAAAAATGTGAGATCAAATACATCTCGATTTAGGATAGGTATTTGTGAATAAACAGCTGTGCCTGGCAGAGTAGTAACTTAGCAACCCCAGGGCATCGAACTGGGACCGAACCGAACCGAAAACCGAAATAGAAAAATCCCGAACCGAAAAAAATCTAAATCCCTGAATCCAAACCGAAAACCGTTATTTATTCCGATCCGGTTTACCGTTCCCAACAATGCACATTTTACTTGAGTATTATTTGAATAATATGTACTAAACATGTGTAACTACGGCTTGCATTTAACTGACTTTAATTACTAACAAGTTGTAAGTTTTGCTCTAAAAGTTAGAAAATGGTAATGTAAATTCATAAAGCTAGATATAGTAGAACAAACTTTCGGCATGAAAAGATGGTATAATGAGAAAACCGAAAATAACCGGTTTGACTAAGGTTCAAAACCGGAACTGAACTGATTCTATTCGTTGAACCGGATCGAAAACCGGAACGAGAAATATTGCGGCCCTTAACAACACTGAGGTCCCAGAAACGAGTCCCGGTTCGGGCATGGGTTCTTGTGTTCGTATGTTGCTATCTTCCTCATTGTAGTTGGAATAACAATGGCTCGTTGTGATGAATGAGTATATTATTCATAAGTCGATAACTTCGATAAAAAACCGTTGAATTGTAAGAAATCAAATTTGTATCTGAATCTATAAAGATATACATTTCTCACCCAAATTTCTTGAGATATGTCACATGACATTCCCACAAATATTGCAAATATTTTCTTTCGTGTTACTAAAAATCGTTGTATTACCAAGCGGGATCAACATGTTTTTTTCCTGTGAATTATGCAATCCCTCGACCAAAAGTGTTATGCCGATTGCCTGCCAATGTTGCCCCGTATTTCGAGTGCAACATAGGATTGATAAACTGTTTAATTCAGGATTTGTTTCTATTATCAAAAAATTTTACAATGAATGATTATGGTAAAATGAGTATGCTAGTTATGGAATGACTCTTCGTAACCAAGCTCCAATCTGTTCCAATTTTTCTATTTTGTGCGATTCTTATAACTACGCAAAAATAAGAGGATAAGGACATCTGAAGACCAATACACAGTAACATACCGCACGCTGGGTCCTCTTACACATTTATCTTTCGCCAAATTTTTCGATTAATAAAAACAGTGACCTTTTGTTTGAATATATCAATGGGAAACATGACCCAATCTGGAACCTAAAAATATTCTGGATCCTCGCATCCTACCTCTTTTTTTCTTAAGATCCTCGTTTTATATATATACGCATCCTACCTCCCTATTTTCTTAAGGCCCACGTTTCACATCTATACGAATCCTACCCCCCTATTTTCTTAAGGCCCACGTTTCACATCTATACGAATCCTACCTCCCAATTTTCTTAAGGTCCACGTTTCACATCTATACGAATCCTACCTCCCTATTTTCTTAAGGTCAACGTTTCACATCTATACGAATCCTACCTCCCTATTTTCTTAAGGTCCACGTTTCACATCTATACGAATCCTACCTCCCTATTTTCTTAAGGTCCACGTTTCACATCTATACGAATCCTACCTCCCTCTTTTTTTAAGATCCACGTTTTAAATCCATGCAGCAGAACCTCCAAAATTAAGAATTTTATAATCTTATCCTGAAACCTTATTGCAGCCTATCAGGTCCTTGGGCTCAAATTTATCCCCTAAATTATCACAGACCTACTTCACACACTTGAGGGTCCATTTCTTGAACCCTCAACGGAACAAATATTTGAGTTATTTGGAAAGTTTCAGAAGTACAAGTGTTTTCTAAATCAAGCGGTACCTCACGCCGAAAAAAAACGTGCAATACAAAGAAAGTTGGGCATTCCAGTTCTAAGGCAGCTTTAATCGTATATAGAGAGAGCGGAATAAATACATGGAAATCGTGGCATTTCCGGCGAAATCGCCTGTTTTCAGAGTTCGTGTCCATCAATATTATCTTTTTGGATCCATCATTTTATTTCATTTTTCTTACTACAAAAAGGAAACGAAAAAATAAAACGAACTGAATCAATCTAAAAAGATATCCTCTTGAGGATATCCAAATCATATCTCTTCTTTCGCCGAAATCTAAATTTTTTCTGATAAATATCTTTGATGTTTCTCGTCTCCACAGTAACGCTTATATCTTTTGCCTTTGTCCTTCTCCCTGTCATTTCCATAGCAACCGCTTTCAATCACTTTATTTAGCTAATCAATAGATTCTTCATATCTGGTCTACCTAAATAACACATCAATGTTTTATTCCTTCAATCAAAACTACTTCTTCTCCCACCATTTCTAGCTCTTTCACATAAGAATTTCCTCTATGAGAGGGTACCATGCAAGCCGAATATCGGCGTGTGGCAGGGGATGCAAACAGCATAAAAAAGATCTGTTTCTTTAGTTAATTAGAACCGCAAATCGTTGTGGAGATAATTAGTTCGTTAAATCATTTTCTTTGCAACAATTACACCTATATCTCATTGTAATATATACAAAAGTAGCAGGGAGGTCGCAAAATGCCTATTACATAATCCTCAAAACTACTTTCTCTATATTTATCAAGCAATCGCAGTCTAATCTCCTTTCTTTCAAGGATTCCTAACCTGCGTCTGAGAGCATTTGCGTAACGTCTGCTTTTTTTTCATAGCATTTTTTAAAAAGCGAATCGCTTCCTTGAATGTTACATTTACATTTACATTTACATTTACATTTACATTTACATTTACATTTACATTAGTACCCTACGAGCCGCCGTGTGGCGTATGGCAGGGAGAGTTTTCACACCTAATTCCTTATTTAGCTACCTGATTGATATTCCTAACACTATTTGGAAAAAAAGACCAGTAACAGCTATCCGTCGAAATTTCGCGATGAAAATACCTTCTTCAAAACTTTTTAAATTACTTCTAATAATATCTATATTAAAAGAATATAAATTGAAGCCAGTCTTTACTTTAACATTGACCTAGAGTTTGTGCATATACGCAGTGATATTAAATGAAAAGTACGCCTACCCCAACCCGTTTCAATGTTGGATGCTACTCATAAATCTAGCCGAATGAAGAGTTATATAATAATAATGATATGATGATGATGATTATGATGATAACGATGACGACGATGATGATGCTGCTGCTAACAATGATGATGATGGTGATGATAATGATGGTGATGATGATAATGATGATGATGATGATGATAATGATGCTGATGATTATGATGATGATGGCGGTGATGATTATGATAATATAATAATAATAAATCGTTGCCTATAAACAAAGATTGGTTTGGTCTGTATGGGATTAGTGGCTTTGCTTAACACCATAGGATAACAGTGCTGACATCTGTGTTAAAGAAATTTCAGAACAATACGGAGTTGGTTAATATAAAAACTCCCTCTTAAAAAAGTGTGAATTTGTCCCGTTTTAAAGATGAAAACCGTCCCATTCTCGACCTTGTTTGGACGTGGTCACTCTACAATTAAGTCAATCATCCCTTGGTAGAGTACGTTATTAACGCGAAAATAATATAACCGAGTCTCCATTAAACAGAACTCCTCTTGGTAACCAACGCAGCGTTTCCCTCTCGAATAAATGACCCGAATCACGCTTTCAAACAAAAAAATTAGTAATCCGCGTACAAACTACGTGCCCCTCGCAACCTAAGAAGCAAAAAAATCAACGACTGTAAAACACCGATCGTTCGACATGCACTTCGAATCTGAAGGGATAAGCTTTGGATGGACGTATTCGAAAACATTCTGTAAATAGCTGAGCGCCCGAAATATACGAGCATTTTTCCTCTTCGGAGCTTATGAGAAGAGCGTCCTAGTCCATTTGGGGGTGCGCGCGAAGAGTTCCATTGGATCAGCACCCGTCCCGTTGGATGAATATACTTTCGTGAACATCCTTCCTCGAAGTTTCTACTTCTATCACTCCAATTTCATTTCGATATCCCTGGGATTTGGAGAGGGACTTTCATATGGTCTTAATCCGAAAGAGTGTTAGCCATTTTTCGTTCTGATTAAGAACGTTTTCCAGCTTTATGAAACCCAGTTTTTTTCTCGTCGGCTTCCTCGTCTACTTTTTTGACGTGACGCAGTTTAAGCTTCTCCGATGTAATCAACTTTTCTCTCCCTTCTTGGGGATTTCGCAAAGAAGGTTTGGTTTATTTAAAGGCGAAATTTTTATGTGGCCGGTTAGTGGAATCTACCTCCGGCAGGGTGTATGTTTTCCAGTGGTATTTTGATAACCTAATGCTCAGTAGGAACCAGCTCTAAGAGGGTGAATCAATAAGTATCCGAGTTTGAAGCCAGGTGGCGTTGTTGAGTAAAGTTGGTGTTGCCATGTGGAGCTGCCATCCGTCTGCCATCATCACTTTTCGTTATTATTTACATTCATTCATTTCCCATTGTGGAACCCTTGAGAATGGAGACATTAGTTCCGAAATTTGAATAGGATAATTCCTAGAAATGATTTCCACATTTCCCATTGTGGAACCTTTCAGAATGGAGACATTGCTTCCGAAATTTGCATAGGGTAATTCCTAAAAATCGGCTTTCCCATTGTGAAACCCTTGAGAATGGAGACATTAGTTCCGAAATGCGCATAAGGTAATTTCTAGAAAACAGTTATCCGAAAACTTCTATTTGCCTCCAAACGCGAGTTTCGCCTGCCGACTTGCGGAATGTTTCCAAGCCTCTAATTGCTTTTAATTGAGTTTGGATGTTTTCTCTTCAAGCTACACAAGTACTTATTGATCCATCCTGTCAGTTCCGTAGCATTCATAACTTATACGCGTTTTTTATTCTTGCAACTTTTACTAGGGTATTGTGGTAATTAACTGTGGTTTTACTTTGCGTGGTAGAAACGTGAGAAAATCAACAATGTATCGTTAACGACAGAAGAATGGATACCATGTCCTTGCCCGCGTCAATCGTTAAAGAAACCGATCCCTATGACTTACTCGTATTATCAGATAAATTGATTTTGAGGCTAAATGAAAATATTCCACTCTCCTATCTAACCTAAGGAGTTCATAATAATGCTTATTGCGACAATATAACCGGATCTACAACAACTAGATCAAAGAAGCGAATTCTTGTTTCTTTCAACGATTTTAAAAAAATTTCAACGAAATTATCAATTAATTAACATCCAATCATCAAAAAAGCATGCCAAGTAATAAATGCATAAAAAAATAATGCATAAAATTATTTCCCATACGAGAATAGTATAGTTTTTCACTTGAACTAAACTCATCAAGACAACTCAAAGCCGATATCGACAACACTTCAAAATTCGACAATGGAAGTACATTGTTAGGCATATAATAATAACCATATTATTTGAGGAAAACTGTAGTATCCTTGAATTGCGTCTTTTACACTAACAGCTAGAAACAACGACAACTGATTCAGAATTCCTTAAGATAAAAGGAGCCCATAATCACTCTTTAGTTCGATTCCCAGAGGGGGTCATGCTGTTGACTCATGATTGCTGTTGAAATCGGATAGAGAAAAAATTTGAACATCAACCTGAATCACTGGGTAGATGGCCCGATAAAGTCTAAAAAGTCAGTATAAGGTGGCGTGGGAGTCGATACGCGTACCCCGTATTACTCACTGCAAATACCGCTCGGCTAGTCGTGTTTACAGGCTCCTATATCGCTGCGTCGCCATGGATTTCATTTAATCGTTTAATGCACTCCAATAAAATTTCCTTGCCTCGCAACGGTCTTTGGAGCTTTAGTTACCGGGTTACCTTCACTTGCGTTAAGTACACTCGTTGTAAACGTTGATTTACGATGGCCCAGCCACCTGACCCAGCGGTCAAGCTTCAGGTTATCTCCGATATCAACAATAATAAATAAAAAGTTGTAAGAGAGAAGGGAGGAGTGAAAAACAAACGCTATATCAAAACGTCGACGTTCATCCACTGAATGACGGCCGAAAAATATTACAAACATGTACATCGGAGCATACAAGTTTTACTTGAACGACGAAAAACATACTTCACAGAAGAATCCGTTGTTAAACGAACATTCAAGCTACGGTTTTCATGAGGATCGTTCAAACAATTAACGGAATCAAACTTTTGTTACCTCAGGGATGAACAAAACTATAACTAACGGTATTGTCGTGCAGCATTGTTGCAAGTACCCAACAATGAAACTTGGACAAATGCATGCGCACAACAATAGGCTGTCGCGAATGCGTCCTTACATGCTATTTAAAGAGTTAAATGAAACTTATTTGCTATTAAATTAAAGTAAGCTTTAAAATGAGTATGAATTATGCAAATTCACTCACAGCTGTAAGTAATCCTCCACCTTCCCTATACAGGTTGTTGTCAAATTCTCATGCATGTGTGGTCAATTACAGAGCGGGTTGGATCCTGAAAGAAAAGGGGAAAACATTGAGACGAACCTGCAAAGTGGGACAGAGAAAACTAAGTGCAAGTTAGATTTTATATGAAATAATAACTACATCATATCCATAAATATATAAAATGACCCCTGACGGAGTAAGCTAGAAAACATACTGTGAAGATGCGAGTACAAAATCGTTCATCCTGTAATTAAGTGTCCACAATTTTAATCTTTACTGGATTTTGGAATATTTCGGACTGGGGATACACAACATGCATTCCCTGTATTTTATTCAGTCATAAAGGTTCCATCGTTATAATTTATCGGTGTTAATATAAAGTACTGTCATCTGATTGGCACTTTTGAACTTTATGTGTTCCAGTACATCGAAAAATATTTACAATTAGCCAAGGAAGGAATGTAATCGCTTTTTGTAAAGCTTCTAAAGGCTCCTAAGGTTACATATATAGGACCAATTGTAAACAGAAGTAAATTAGTAAAATTTATATATTAGATTTTATGGTAAATGTATTAGTTGTAGAAGAGGCATCTGTGTTATATAACTGTATTGTTTTAGATAAGGGATANAATCATGTAAAACATAAACTTTTTCAGCTGCAGAGGAGAGAAGATTGGAAACAATGGGGGTGTAGTGATACGCAATAATGACGAAAATAAAATGCAAAGTGCTGTTAGTTTATGAAGAATTAATTCCAAGACTGTTAAAAGAGAAGCGGAGGATGCTAGAAAGATAATACAATGAAGTTATACTAGAAAGATAGGAAGTGCGGGGGGTACCTAGGTAGGGATCTGCCATAGAAACAATGGCTTCTTCTAATGTTTCCCTAGCAACGTTGCGACTTATGCCTCAACAATATCGGCGTAGATGTTGTTACGCAACGCCATGGTGATGGAGTAACATGATGAAATAAATCTTCAAAGATACCACAAAATGTGAGAATAAAACAATAATAATAATAAATTGTTATATTATTTGATTTCAACGATGTGTAACTGTACCAGATTAATCCTAGAAACACCAAATACAAAATAATTTATTTTCTCCTCGTCACCAAGGTATCAATCGACGATGTATTCCTATAAAGTTTTAAAAATGAAAATCCCTAAATTTTGCAGTTCTGCGAACCTGATTCATCCGCTTCTTTTCCAGTCTATTTTATAAGTCAGTGAAAAATACTTTATCTGACGGTATCGCCCTATAATTTCGTTTCACTCCTACGCAACGGCATATGTTAAAGGCCGGTGAACTCTGCTGTCACCCGTATTTAAACACGAGCACGTATAGTCGTGAATGTAGGCGCGTGCCTTCGAATTCATTAAGATAGACAGCCGTGCACGTGGCCTAGAATAAATGAAACGCGCACAAACTTTTGCGTATAACATATTTTGTGAAGTAAAATCCAGGGAAGGATTTGCCGTTTGGGCGCAGTATGAGCTAGCTGAAGGCCTCGCCCTTAAAAGGGCCCAAAAAAGAAATTTCTGTCGTTTTTTAGGGTGAACAATCTCTTGTTCGCCTTAAAAATGAGGCCCCTAAGTAGGGCAGTAGAGACTCTGATTACTGAAATTTGCCCCTGCTCAAGGCGTATGAGCATGAAGCAGTGTTCTTTAATCTTTGCATTATCCTTACGGTTTGATAATTCCTATTACACTTTCATATTGGTACCAGGGATAATATCTAGTTATATAGTTAAAACGATCAATTTTTTTTTCGCATTTCATGTAAGTTCGTATTACCGAAAGTGTTTCCATCAAGCTTAGTTATAAGTTAAAGTTACTATCAGAGAAATTGATTTTGAGGCTAATTGAAAATATTCCACTGTCTTATCAAAAAAATCTAACCACTAGAGTACATTAAGATTATTGCGACAGTGAAACCGTAATAGTAATGTAATAATACCGTAATGTAACCATAATAATAATGTACAACAATTACATTGAAGAATAGTGTTTGTGCTTCCACCAACAATGTAAACAAAATTACAATTATATCAACAATTCATTATTATCGAAAGATAAAATTAAGATAAAATTGATTCACTCCTTCCCCCTGATGAAGCTCTCCTTGAGGGTCAAATACGTATTGGATCGAGTAAGCCAATTTTTGATGGTTGTGGTGTTTTACTTTGTTCAATTTATATCTAATTATCTAATAATGTAGATTATACATAGATGTATAGAAAGGAAGGATGGGGGGGGGGGATAATTATAATGGTGTCTGAGGAGTGTAAGTGGTCCTAAAGGGAGAGGAAGACCAAGAAAAAACTATATGCGACGTAATCAAACATATTCTAACAATATTTACCTTATGTAAAATTTCTCTTCTAGGCTCAAAATACTCAATCGCAGTCGGTTTCTTCTTTTAAAACTCCTCACACCTCCTGGAAAAATACCAAAAATATCTCCTTTAGAGCTATGAAATTCTCAAGAATCACTGAAACCATAGATTGTAATAATTACCTTTTTTTCGTCCTTTGGCGAAGAAAATCTTCATATCCGAAACGCGGAAGAACTGAAATAAAATACCTGCTAGATTGGAAGAAAAATATGTCAGCATCTCTGTTAGTGTGTTAATAACATCAATTTGTAATTGCATGAAAGAAAATTGTTCACAGGTGGAGAGAAGATGAAGAAACGCTCTTGAACATTCTGAGTTTCCATTCCATCCTGAATTTAAACTGTGAACAAGCTTCCTTTATGCAAAAGAAAACAATATGTTTATCGTATGGTTAAAAACCTATCGGTCCCTAACAGCCTATAAACTTGACCTAAATGCCTACCAGTAAAACGTACTTATAACTGTACTAAACTAATTGCTAACGTCAATCATGTATTGGTGTCATCGTGTCATATTACTGAGAGATATCTCTGATTCGTTGAAATAGATTACCGCCGATTTTCTACAACCAAAATTGCCACTTCACAGTCATCAATGAAGACGTTTGGGATGAGAAAAATTTTAGGTGGCTTCATGTACAATTAAAACTGGAAATACCAAGAGAATGTCAAACATTACACGATATGATTGTGAAGAGTAGAAAATAAATTCCAGAATTCATGCTGGGTATCTAAGCCCAATATCAACGAGGATAGGTTTCAATACAGGCTAAAGAGTATACCGTAGATGGACAGTTAATTGTGGAGAATGTATATTAAATAGAAGAGGCTTGCTTAGTACAAAAGAGAACAGCACGTAAGTACGAAGATTTTAAATGTATGAGGGTTTTAAAGAATGAAATCCATGTATACTGGAAAAATATAGTGGATTGAAATCGACAAGTTTTGAGGGTAAACTGCCCAAAAGACCGTTGGGAAGACTAGATATTATGCTATTAATTCGATGAATAGGAAATACACTATGATGAAGGAAAGAGCCAGAAAATTACGAATGATCAGATGAAACTGATATTAATTAAGAAACTAGAAGCGACGATGAACCATGGTATTCAGATAAGCTTCGATAAAAGTTACAAAATAAGATTTAAGTGACCAAGCTGAATTGCCACAAAGAAGAGTGTATTTTACCAGACGAAAAAATTTCTGACAGAAAGTAATACGGGCTGGGATATTAGGAAACGGAAAAACCTGCACGTGGAAAGTAATCATGTAAAACATAAACTTTTTCAGCTGCAGAGGAGAGAAGATTGGAAACAATGGGGGTGTAGTGATACGCAATAATGACGAAAATAAAATGCAAAGTGCTGTTAGTTTATGAAGAATTAATTCCAAGACTGTTAAAAGAGAAGCGGAGGATGCTAGAAAGATAATACAATGAAGTTATACTAGAAAGATAGGAAGTGCGGGGGGTACCTAGGTAGGGATCTGCCATAGAAACAATGGCTTCTTCTAATGTTTCCCTAGCAACGTTGCGACTTATGCCTCAACAATATCGGCGTAGATGTTGTTACGCAACGCCATGGTGATGGAGTAACATGATGAAATAAATCATTGGAGCTATGGAGCTAGAGAAGAATTATAAAAATATGAAAGAAGGACAGAGTTACTAATAAGTAAGTCCACTGAAGAGCTAATGAAGGAATAACATAATTAGTGAAGAAAACTTGACAGGGCATACACGGATGCTCGATCGTCTGCTGAAGAAGTATTGGATGGAATTTTGGAAGTGTGGAATTTTTATGGAAGACGTAGGCTGGTTTACAAGAGGAAAGTGGAGAAAAAGACAGAGTTAAGAATGTTGAGAAAACTGAACTATATACTGGGGATGTGTAAGGTGAAGAGTTATAAAAAGTGGTAATAAATTGACCAGGGTTGGATGATACTGGCGAACGGTTATTTTGAAGAAAAAAATGACTTCTTCCTACAGTTAATTATATTACGTGTAGAAGAGACCAGGTTATGAAAAAATGGTAAGGTAGATGACTCAACTTATACAACTTGAGGTCATTAGAGGCATTGGGCTGAAAAGAAAAAATATGACCAAAACTAAACACCTACTAACTGGTGAAAATGGTCACCTAGGAACACTGGGAGACCAAAAAGTGCCCAAAGATAATTTGAATAGGGTTTATGTTGAAATTCAGGCAGCAAAGAGGTCCTTTAGGAAAGAACAAAGAAGTTTGGGAAGACCATTTGACAATGGAATAAGTAGGTAAATAATGATGTTAATAAAGTCGTCACCAATATCTTGGGAACATGATTGTAGCTCGGTAACAATTAAGGTAAAGCGTAACAAATGACGTGAAACTAAACAATGGCATTAACAATTTTATGATTGATTACCTTTCATTGTTGACTTCATCAACAATGATGTTTACTCAATTTATGCTCGGGTTTCCTCTGAATGTAAGAGAAAAATAAACCCGATATCATGACTTTTGTAAAGGATTCCTTAAAAGGTAAAAACGCGATTAAACAAGTCGACACCAATAGATGACCCATCGTCCAGTGTTAGTCAAAAGTATTAGTCTATAAAAGCCGTCTCCCTACCTTTGGGATATGAGGTAATACTTGCATCCATTGTCCCTCCGGTGGGTGTGCCATCTGCGAAGACTAATCACTGACCTTGCGATTGATATAGACCATCGGCGGAAGTTTCCTTCCTGGGTCCATCCTCCAAGTTTCCTGGTCCAGTTGGGCTGATTCGGCGAATCCATCTTCTGATGACGGAAGATGACTGTATCAAGTTGTTCCTTTTCATGCTGAAGTTGCAAGTAGTTCCGATGCAAGGGAATGGATGTCCGACTTTTTTCCTGAAGCTATCGTAATAGATGGGATTGTGAGAGAGGTTTTCTCAAGAAATATATGATTATTTCTACCATATTTAAGAAAAAGAGAATTCCGACTCGCTTTCAAAGAACAATGGTTGGGATTCCTGCATCTATGGAATATTTTAACACGAGAGAAAATGGGAATATGTAGATGGTGCGCATGGACTTGCAATCCGTTTTCAATTTGATCCTCAACCCCTCTAATATTACCTACCAAAAGCTTTGGAGACGGAATGAGGCTTACCAGGTAAGATGAGGAGTGAGGTAATTGGATTTCCTCTATGTCATTGAGTAATGATTGAAACAAATTAAATCTTACTTATGAAATTACCACTCCGTCCAGGCGTTTTCTATATTAGGAATGCGTTTCCTAAATCACGCCTTAAAATACATGAAAATTAATTCGTTTTCGCGTTAATATTTTACTCGATGGCTACAGACTACCTCATCCATTCCGGTCATTTAATCCAACGATTATCAAAATTCTTCGGATTTCATTTCTTTGATACAAAAAAGCAAGCATTTGATACAACAAAATACTGTAGACGTTTCCATAGTAATCAAGCGTTTCATTATCTAACAAAACATTAGAGGAATACAATTTCATTCTGTAATCAGGTGCATTGTTGTCTTGTGGTTTACATGCTCAGATTGTTGATAAGTTCCAAATAGACCCCTATTATCGTTCGTATAAACTTCTAGTTACGTCCCATTGTTGCGCGCGTGACTTTGTCTCAGATAAATGTCTTTGACTAATGTCTTTGTCTTAGACTAATCATTGTTTAATACTTACAACGATGCAATCAGACAATATGACTTAAATTTTATTTTAAATGTTTAGTACCCCAAAGCTGTCCCAGAAACTTTTTAAACGCCCCTTAATTAACAAACATTCAACCATTATCGATCTATATGCTTCCGACTGCCACCATGTTCCGTAAAGAGTATTAGATATGATAACATGACACTTATTGAGCAGCCAGAAACTCCGAAATGGTTTCGAAAAATCGGGTCCTCCCACAAATATGTCAAAGGACGCTCCTTGCAGATCCATTCCTCCGCATATGTGGCTCCCATCGAATGAAACATGTCCAAATACTCGAAAGCTCGAGTTGGATAAATCCTATCTCCCTCCAGCAATTTTTATCTGGAGTGTTCTTTTTTGCACGAACGGGAATCGATTTCCGGGATGACGTCATGACCTTTGGGAACCTTTTCAAAAACGGAAAACCCTTCAGGGTCGCTTTTTTAACTCCTTAATTACGTAGTATTCTGACTACGAATAGTTTTCGGAAGCAACAATCCATATGAATTGGATGAAATATGAATTACTATCAATAATAATAAAATATTTTTAAAAAACAATGGCTTCTTCTAATGTTTCCCTAGCAACGTTGCGACTTATGCCTCAACAATATCGGCGTAGATGTTGTTACGCAACGCCATGGTGATGGAGTANTAACTACATTTGATTAAAGTATATACTAATATGATCCTGCTTTTTAATGTGAAATTTTTCTCTCGTCTTTTGTTGAAGTAATGAGAAAAATATATTCTCATTTGGTTTTGCCTCAGTCTTACAGTATTCGTGACTGTGATAATACGAAAGCAACTGGGGTATGGATGCTGCTGATTAAATGCGTTCATCTTGGTTACTCTTAATTGGATGCTCTAAAAGATGTTATTCATAGGGTCATTGTGATGCACTTTCGAGGAATTTTCTCCTATAACGCCCTGACTGAGAGAGTAAAGCGTGTAAATTACCTCACTCCTCATCAACCTCACTCCTCATCCACCTCACTCCTCATCTACCTCGATCCTCATCTACCTCACTCCTCATCTGCCTCACTCCTCATCTACCTCACTCCTCATCTACCTCACTCCTCATCTACCTCACTCCTCATCTACCTCACTCCTCATCTACCTCACTCCTCACCTACCTTCCTCACTCCCCATCAACCCTCAACAAACAACACCAAAAATGACTTTTTATATTCTTTTCTATTCGGCTTCAGTTCGATATCCTGCTCCTCAGTAGAATTTCCAGTTTGAAGTAAGAATTCCTTGAACATGAAATTGGCTTAAATTAATTTTACAAGCTCTTCCGATAGATTTAACCTATGTAAATGAAGGACATGAGTTGGGAATATATTTGATTCCTGAAATGTGGATTTTAGAGTTAAAGTATAATTTAAATTAGGAAATAATTGCTTTGCTTTCCTCCTATACAACTTTTGCACTTTAAAACGAACTTTCCGTGTATTTCTTATGAAAACGTATTATTGGCTCCGGAGTTCGAACCCAAGCCTTCTCAGAGATAAGAATAGTTTACCTGCGGCTTTAAACCTCGTAGTAACTCAATGAAGTTCGTCTTATACCTCCACATCAAACCATTTTCAAAATAGTGAAGAAGACAGACGGACTGACAGACAGATTTGCTTCTTATATATGTAACTAGTAAACGCCCCCGTCAAGCATGACGAAAATTAATTTAGTTTAAAAATATAACTATTATCGTATATACCCGTGCCTTTACAGAGATGAGAATAGTTTTCCTGGGGATTTCAGCATCGTAGAAACACAGTACAGTTTGTTTCAGATCTCTACGTCAAGCCACTTCTGAGATAAATAGGGGGACGGACAGACATTTTCTTTTTATAAATTTGATAATTCCTAAAATATTACGAGACTACGATAACATGTGGGATGCAATCACCTTTATTTCCCAAAAAACTCATCAAATTTATCAGTCTGCAGTAAATAGAAAGATATTCTTCCGCATCAGCAAAAAACCGTTTCATAACAAGACTGCGACATTTTTGGAGTGAAACGCTTAAAGAAAAATCTCCCTCGATAAATCAAGGATCGCCCACGGAAAGCAGTGGGCCATCTTTGACGTTGGCACCGCCAAAAACACACCATAATTCTCTGCAAGTCACATAAATCACCACCTTAGCCCTTTTTACCGATAATGCGAGCAAGAAACCGGAAAATGTTCGACTTCGTCACTTTTTCTGCGGATCACCTCTTTTCGTTGACACACTTAAAAGCTGCGGAAATCTACAACTACATAAATACCCTGCAAGACGCCTTTCGACCTGTGGCAGGGGGTGTAAACAGAGATTTCGAGCTACCTTATACTTTATTATTGTCGCGTATCGTTCGCGGAAAGAATGAGTCCCTAAAACGACTTGTCCTCGCATCTTTTTCTCTTATTTTTCGCTCGGTTCGGCCGAAGTAGCAGAAGGGGGTTGTCTTCCGCAGATGTACTTTCTCTAAAGTTATCAATTAATTGCAGCCTAGCTTCTAATCTCCTTTCTTTCAAGTATTGCCAACCTCCGTTTGAGAGCATTTTTCTAATTCTTGTTTTTCTATCACAGCACTTTTTAACAAATCGTACAGCCTTGCGCTGCACTTTCTCGAGTTCGCGAGTACACGTTTCATCCGCCGGATCCCATACACTCGCCGCATATTCCATGTATAACCTTTTCTTCGCATCTACTTACAATGCGCTTTGTAAAACCGAGCCTTTCAATTGCTTTCCCGCATATTTTTCGGATATGTGTGCTTCAGTTTAAGTTAATCGTAAGCTTAGTCAAATACATTTATATTCATTCCACTAATTTTGTACGGGTATTTCTGACGCGATATATAAAAGAAAAATTTCTCTCTAAAATATTTCGCATCATAAGCTAAGATATACGAAATAACCAATGAAACGTGCCGGTTTCTTATTGATTAACAATTTATTATTAACAAAGGACATTTATTATTGAAATAGGACATAAGAATAATAATAATTGTTCTTATGTCCTAATCCTCCAACAATAATAATTGTTCTTATGTCCTTTGTTTACATTTTTTGCACAAATGGATCTACATGGTTGCACTGATTGTAGAAACGCGTCGTTTTTCATTATTCTGAAAATCAGGTTGTTATGGAAACACAAAACTCGTGAAGTATTCGTGGCGTTCGTGATGCTGGCATAAGAGACTCCTCTTTTAACAATTTGCATCAATATACCATCCCAAATACGTAATTATATGCCTCATAATCTCTGAAATATGTCATCAAATGCTTTAAAATGGCTAAACTTTAACCTACGTTAACATAAACAAAAAATACGTAAAAAGTACATAAACACGTAATCTTTTAGTGATACTTTTTTCTTCTTTCAGTGAAAATCCAGTCCCGTCATTTTTCATCCACGCATTTTTCCGGAGAAAATGATTCGAAATGGATGCGGCAAAAGAAATCTTTCTTCCTCCTGCAAAATATCGCGGAAAGTTTATCGCTCGCTATAAGAGTCGCAGCACGTCTCTTAGGAACATGCATCCGTTCCCTCATCGGAAAACAATCTGTCACAAGAAGTTGAAGCGGACTTTACGAGCGGAGGTTACTCCGCGGCGTAATGGGGATGAGAATTCAGTTGGCTTAAGTTGGATTCGGTCCAAATGCGCCTAGTTCTTACGGCTTCGGTTTTATTGACCGGCTCCTGAAGCTAACAAGAGTATTCGCCGAAAGTTGCGATGTTGTGGTCCTGTTTTCTTTCCTCTCTTTCTCCCCGTTTCCGGTGCTTTTCGAACGTAAATTCCATCTCGAAAAGAACTACTGAGAATGGCTTTGTGGTAATTTGAGCTTTCGAAAGAATTCAAGAGTGAACGATGCAAGAATAGCGTAGAAAAGGTTCAACAATAGAATAACAGCCACTTAACAATAGAATAACTCCGTCAAGATCGCTTAGAACTTAAGATATTGTTAATGTAATAATGACTCTGCAACAATGCAGCTTCGGGTAGCAACATATAAACAATCAAGCATTAATTACTATAATTACTTCCAACAATTGATATTATTATTATTATTTGCGCGAGCATTATTCATCCCGGAGGCCGTTTTATTAGCTACTCAAGAGGGAATGCGGTTCCTGAGTAAGATGAGGAGTGAGGTCCTTGCTTTCCTCAGAATGATGAGTGAAACCATTCCTCTTAAATGCACCAGTATTACCCAACTAAGACCACTTTTTATAATATTAAATAAGGAGAAACATTAATAAAAGGAATTATTCGGCATCATCCGTACCTCAGTAGCAATCATATCAACACAGCCATGAGACGAATGCTAATGAAATACATACATTTCTTCATCTCTATACCAGTTTCTATACAGATACGTATAAAACCGAATATCCGAAAATGGAGCTATTATTTGTGTAAATGATATCCTACTTTTTTATTATTACATTTACTATATAATTGTTAGGCTAAAATAAGTCCATTACATTGATTACTTCTGTTTGTGTATTAAATATGAAAGGAGAAATTGTGTGGCAATTCAATAACAAATTACCAACGTACAACAGATGCGAAGCTTAAAAACAATCACTAATAACTAGCAATAAAATATACGTCCTATTAACTCGTTACTATATTTCCTTAAAACCCCTAAGATAAATGTAGACACGATAGGTAAACCTTACCCATCTCTTCACACATCCCCCTAGCACACGCCACAAGCAATTTTCGAATTAAATATGTACTTAAATATAAACGTTTACGGAATAATGTGCCAGGGAACAATGGCTTGTGACATGAGGTCGATTGTTGTATTGCATGCAAATGAAGTAAACAGTACAACAATAATAGGGTCCGTAGTCAAGGAAACTGTTACTTGGGGAAATAAAATATTCAGAAATCGGCATTTAGTGCTTAAAATTTAACTTCAACTGGCAACAAAAGATCCTAATCTAAAACGGAATGAAATATCTTTTCGAGCGATACTCACCGTGATTTCGCACGACTTTCACTCCCAATTTATTTTCGAGGAAAAACGAACTCTGAAGTCAAAGGAAGATACCCTAAAAACCCTAGGGATCGCTAGGAAAGTCTGTCTGTATGGCAACGAATCTTTTAGTACCACAAAGGTATTACGAAAAACAGGAAAAAGAACATTTTGAGGAATGATACTCATAGAAAATCCTACTTGATATCATCGGAGAAGCGAATGTACGATCTAAGATCTAGGAGTCGGATAGTAGAAAAGCAATGGAGAAGGAACGTTTTCAGATGAAGAATGAGCTAAGAAAGTATAAAAGGAAGTCTAGGAAATCAAAGGGAGAACTAGAGAATGCCGTATAATAGAGGAATGGCCATTGCATCTAATCACAGACAAATCAGAATACAAATATGTTGGGATATAAACATATACTCTCAGCAATGGGTCATTAGTTATCACCAAGGTTACTGACGTACATTACTTAATATCGGATATCGCATAGAAACGTGTTCATCTATATCTACTAATGTTCCCTTACAGAATTCAAGGTCAAATCGTAATGGCTCATGGCATAACGGCCATGGTAACTCATTCTTTCGAACAATACGCGAGAAAAATAAGTTAAAGAGGTGACTCGAAGGTTTGGTGTTTACACCCTCCGCCACACGCCGAAAGACGGATTGCAGGCTATTTATGTAGATTTAGTTCCCTGCTAGTCGCCTTTCTAGGACAACTTTTGCTTTTTAAACGATTTACAAGTTATAGGTGGTTGAAGTGGCTATTTTTAAAGGTTTGATATTTTGATGGGTGTTTCTTGAACAGAGCAGCAATAAAGACATGTACAATAGTGTTTTTCTAAGATATTACACGTACGTTGTTTTAGAGAAAAGATTTTCATTTAGACCCCATAGGATATTTTGACTTCAGATGGACTTCATACCACAAGAATAATCGACTTCTTTTAGGTTTGGGTTAGAACTGATGTACGCATAAACTAAAAATATAATCCACTACTACTGTATTCAGAAAATCTTGCAATGTTATTTTCATCTAAATATATCTCTCAGAGAACGAGGACTGTTGCTGATGTATCTAGAGTAACATTTTGCCGTATTAGGGCCTTCAGCCTCCACGAAACCGAGCGATATTATTTTGGAGTATTGTTGCAAGGATCTAATAATGAATAGTATCAACAAGTTCATATTGTTGCAAGGATCTAACAATGAGTAGTCTCAACAACTTCATATTGTTGTAAGGATGTAACAATCAATAGTGTCAACAAGTTCATACCCGCGACAACGAGATTTCAAATCAGCTTTTCATGAACGATAATGAGTGTCTTTTCATATGATTTTTTCGATCGCCCTAAAGCTGAATAAACCTGAAAATAGTAAAAAAAAAATTATTTCGTTTAATATATAATTTTGTTTACACAAAAATTTTATTGAGCGACATTTTCATCCACTTTTCAAGTGTATTGTCTAATTTGAGTATGCTATAGCCATTATAATTTATGTTGCGTGTGTTATTTTTTAGTATTTATTAACCTGGCGTCCACGCTTCTAGCAGCTAATTCCTAGGGAAGTGATTCCTTTAAATAAAATTTTGTTTGAAACGGTAATACTGTGTGAATTTTTCAGACGAATTCAATTAAGTCGAGAGCTCGTTTAATTTGCCATTTCTCCCTGAATGACAATAATAATCGTTCGCATTCGAATAAATTAATTTTAAATCTATCTATTTTTGGGATAAGGAAACGATTCCGCGAACAACTTATTTTTCCTAAAACAAAAGAGTTCTCGGCATATGCTTCGAGACCCATACTTCTGTCATCCATTTTATCTGCTTATATCAAGTGCTTTGCAAACAAAGTACTCAAGGCGACAGAGGTTATCTCGTAGTTTCTCTTTTTCCCCCTATCGATCCTTTGTTAACTTAAGAGGAAACAAGTTGCACAAATGTTACCCTGTTAGTGTCAGCTACTACTTCTAAAAGATCGAAACTTTGCACAACCGTTTTCAAATTTTCATGTTACGGAAACTGAAAATCATTACATTTATCTAATATTTTATTTATTAATTTACGGATTGGAAATCATTTAATTTATCGGCAAATATTCCTTGTTGTGCAGCCAAGAGGTAGGTCAAAAAGGGTGTAAATTCAACCAAGAAAACTATAATTGTTATGGAAATATATTTAATAATATTTATTGAAATCATAACCCTATAAAGGGTTATGATTTCACAAACAAAAGTTTAGGTTATGGAATTTAATGATGAAAAACTGTGGTAATTCTAGATGTAATTCAACAACGCTTAATTGTTAAAAAATATTTCTTTAATTTTCTCAGCTCCTTTTCTCAAGCACATATAATCGCAAATATTATGGCCTCGACAAAGGAAAAGAATTTGTTCGTTAAGTTTAGTTGTGATTGTTACTTTTTGATTTTTTTTCATTTTTCACAACCTGAAAATTGCCTCAAAAAATAATCATTCAGAAATTAGGAGCGAAAAACTTTTTATAAGCTTAGTTGAAAATATTCACGATAGATGGCACAACGCGATGACATCAGAATAATGGCGGCCTCATTCATTTCAACATTTACCGATCCTAACATACTTATAAGAATTAGAAAAACCAGTAACGAAAAATACATACCGAATTTATGCGATTGATATCTGTAACGTAGGATCATGATTCTGATTTTCAGTAATGCCTAGTGAAGCTTGCTGAAACGAATGCTTACTTAAAAGATAACATAAGCTTTTCGTAGAAAGTCAAAATGAACAGAGATTGAAAATAGCGAGAGAAAATCTTTTCCATTACTCAAAAAATATTCACGGAAGCTTTCATTTTGGGTTCATTTTCACTCTAACTTGATATTTCAACTAAAATATGAAATAACATGCAATTGAAGTATTATTTGATACTTCCTTATTATAGCCAAGAATACAACTTAACAGTTTAATTAAAACTTAGTTTTGTTTTTGAAGGCTCTTCCCTCCTCTTTACCAAAAATAAAGATAGTTATTTCCGAATAATAACTAGAATATGTCGATAGAAACTTTATAATACGAACTTATATTACGTTTCATATCAATGAATTCTTAAGTGAATGACAAGTTACCTGCATAGCGCCAGTTCCTCTCAAAATCATCTCGCAGATAGATAAAGGAAAAGTATCTTCACCGTTAATACAAAGGAGTACTATTCGAACCTTAGTGATTGACCAAGTAACTTAATAATATAGGATTTAATGGAAATTTAGTAAATAAAAAAGATAGAATTTGAGTTAATCTGATTCGAACTGATGCTGTTTATGGTCCCGTAAAATCTCGTCGATCACGAGATGGCGTGATTCAAATTGTCGGATATACCAGATAAGAGCGAAGACTATTTTCGAAGGCATTTATAATCTTTTCATCCAATAATAAAGGAAAAGACATTCGAAAAAAATTTATTATCCTATTCGTTGATTTTAAACTATTTTGCGACTTCATTTGCGGAATTTACTATTAATTTGGCGTATATTTGTTCTCCTATTGACTGCTGGTACTGGATAGAGATATTGTCTACACATGCCTATATTTCTACTCCTGAGTAATCTACTTAGACTAACTATGTAAAGAAAAAATTGTAACCGAAAAGTAACCCTTTATATCCATGAATAGCTGCATGTCTTCATTAACTCACCTCCTTTACAAGTACTCAAAGCTAGTGAAGTTTCACATAGTAAATCTTCCAAGTTTTGCTGTTAATAAATGTGGTAAATGGAGGAATTCTTCTAGAAAAATCGTTTTCTACCGAATAAGAAATTTCTGCATTTTTAATTACATAATTCTACAGGTGTCATGTCAGAGAAAACAATTAACTAACTTGTTTCTTAAAAGAATTATGTGAAATAATTTTAGTCATTGGAACATAACTTGTAAGAAACTAAAGCATTGAAATATTTAGTGACTCTTGCAAGCACTCCTTGTAAAAAAAAAATATTTTGTTAACCAACTTCTACATTTAGGACCATAAGAAAACCAACCTCAAAGATGAACTATAAATTTCAAACAGAATTAAGACAGACATTCTTGTAATGTTCAACCCTCCGCGTATGCAAAAAAATAGCTTCTGCTTAATGCAGCCAACTTAATTATTGACTAATTAAAATTTGATTATTCCATCCAACAAGACTTTAAGCTATTGGGAGCCAAAAATTACAAAGATTCAACAGCTGCTTTTTTATAGAATTTTATTGATCCAAAATATACAGACATCTAACTTGAACTGTAATGCTTTCATTACTAAAACAATGAAGTATCATTGCAGAGTTGCAGCCCAGAAATTTCAATTAATTCTCTTAAAATCTGGGTTCTTCGTCAAAATAACAATCATTTTATTTTAAAGAAAAACATTTGTAAAAGCATAACAATGAGCAATTGCTAACAATTATTATAATCACGTCATAGTTTTAATCACATTTTCACTACAGCCAACAGAAGGATATGCTAGGCATACAATATGCTCTAATCACTCACAGCCTTGTACCCGATATTTCTAGCTTATTGGAACTACTAAAAACGTCAGTAATGGGTTACCAGCAGTCACAATATATGGCTGACAATCTTAACAAACCGCTTACATTCGTAGTTCTATATCATTGCCTCCTTGAAGTTTTGCAGCAACCTTATGATACCAATTTTCCTATCATTTATTATATTCATGAAAATGCAGCATTTTGTACTGTCAGAGAATTGATCAATGCTATTGCAAAAGCTTTGGAGATAAAGTTGTAAACAATTGTTTCATCCACTACAGATTTTAATTTAAGAAGTACAGCTACCAGTTACCATTTCTTTCATGATCAGAAAAACTTGAGAAATATTCTGTAATGATGAGACTGTGAAGAATGAAGCAGAAAAAAAAACTTCAGAATTCTTCTCTAAATAAAATTTAGGAGTGGGTTTTTTTATAAATTGACACTTCAACATTGATCCCTATTCCATTGATTCATTGAACCTACAATGATCTGTAAATAATTTTCAATATATTACTAAAAAGAGTTCTTTTAACTGTCACAAAAATGATTTAAACTATATCAGAGACTGGAATCAACAAACTGAAATTTTTAGCCCACCTAAGCAAATGCATAATGTAATTAAAAAAAAGTTATTAATTTCTCATAAAATATCCAAATATGAAGTTTCAAAAAGTAAGATTTATACTCATTTAAATATTTCAGCAAAATTTGGTCGTAAAAAGAAAAACATAACAACAGTTCCAAAAATACAAACTCCAAAATGCAAAGGACTATACATATTTACCCAAATTTCCTATATATATGCAAACAAACCAAAAAGCTTGTTTAGACTAATAGAATTGTGGTATCACTGTTTCATTAATCTTCTTTAGCAATTAACAAGCAGCAATATTTTCCAAAATTAGTCTTTGAAATGTCAATATTTGTGTAATGAAGTACTTTAAACTGGTTTCCAACGAACGAATATGTGCTTTCTCTCAGATGTATGATTATTACTACCCTTGACTGAAATTGTCCAATGCCATGCCCATTTAAGATGAAATAGGTGAAAATAGAAATAACTCCCAAAAATAGCTCCAATAGAATCTAAAAGAAAAAAGTCAAAAAAATTGTGGAAAGTGTTTCCTAATTTTCAACGGAGAAATCGCAAATCTTTGCTTGAAATTTGAGTTTATGTTCATAAATGTAACTGCATAAATATTCGAGTTCTGACAGCTTTGCTGCTGAATTTTTTCTTTCATATTTTAAAATACAGCCAACATATTCTTCAAAATTACCACTGAATATCACAATTTAGAAAACTAAATGATTGCAAACAAATTATAATTTCTTTCAATTACTCTGCATCTATACATTAAACGTGTTACTACTCAACCTATGATTATATTTACTCCATCCATCTAATGTGCAATTTTCCATGGCTAACGTAGAATGTGGATCTCAAAACAAGTACCAAGTTTAAAGGCATACATGTGTTCAAAAATTAGGACAATGGTAAAAATTTTTCCATATTTCTGTTTTGAAAACAATTAACTTTTTTTAAGGCAAAGCCAGTAACATTTTGGCAAATGAATAGATGGAGATATTCTAATGAAAGTCACAATCTTAAATGAAATAGACAAGTGTATCAAAATAAACAATTTTGTATTTTAATAACAGGTGCCACCACATTCCATCTTGCCAGCAAGATGGGAAAAATACTGCAAATTTCCAAAATTTCAAGGGATAAAAACTTACAATTGTGCATTTTGGCAGGTTCTGTGATACATCACATTTTCATACAGGCTACTTTTGTTGAAATATTAAAAAAATTGATATTTTTAGACCACTAGTTTTGTTTATTATGATCACATTGAAGAATAGAACAAAAATTTTTATTTATTCTAACAACAGACATATGTGCTTTGTTAACAAAATCAAGTTTTAAGTATAGGCATATATAAGCCAAACATATATTACCAAGCACGTGTGATCATTTATTGCTATGGTTTAACACACAAATATGGCATAAGTGAACTTAGAAAACAAAACAAGTAGTCCATGTTTTTTTACAACACTTTTTGCTAAAATGAATTAGACAAGTCAGTTTTCTACATCTTGAACCACTCCTCATGTACTTTAAAACTTTGAATAACCCAGAAATAGGAACTCTGTGATAATAAAATCATTTTAGGTACCAGTAACTTTTTTCTGCTTGGTCTAAATTAAATTCGTTTACATGTCAATAAATACAATTATAAAAATATATCCTGATTTAATTCGGAAGAATGAATTGGGTGTTTAATTCACAGGATGTACAAGAATGACTAGAGAGAACCAATTTAACAAAGAAAAGAAAATTATGCTGAAATTACAATGCTCAAAGGAAGACTGAAAGAACATATTGCTATGTTTCGAAAGAATGTCATGTCAAAATCATACCTCTTCACAATTTGGCAGTTTTTCAGGAAAAGTTACCACTGTTTTTCATACAGCTGAAGTTTGATCTTTGATCATTTTATATCCAAAAGATATTTGGTACTAATTTTTAACACCAATGAGAAATTTTTCAGGAAAAGTTACATTTGTTTTTCATTCTGCTGACGTGATATCTTTAGTCATAGTAGAGCCTCAAGAGATTTTGGAGCTAATTCTCAACGTCATCGGAAAAATTTTCCTTGTTCCAGTCAGCGATTAACTTTCTATGTACATTTATACAAAGCACTATGCCAATATTTGAACTTAAATAATACCATCAGGGTTACTGCATTCCAATTATACTATAGGCATTAATCTTTCTTTTCTATGTGAGGTAAAACGTATTCACGAATAAGATTGTACGCTACACCTAATGTTAAGGCTCCTACTACAGCTCCCTGAGCTCCTACTCTCAACTGCATTAGGTACACGGATGTTGACATCTTGCCTCTGTTCTTGTATGCATACACTCCATACCCACAAGCACCAATCAATCCCAGTATACCTGTAAAAGGAAGAAAATGATATTAACATTTTGTGCAAAAACAATTTCAAAACATTATTATGCCTAGAGGACACGGTGAGAGACCAACTCTTCACCATTAGCTACTGCAAGCTCAAATGAGGGAATTAGGCTTACTAGAGAGCATAAGGAGTGAAGTAGTTTGTATTGACTTTCCTAACTATGCTAGAATGATTTAAAATCTACGGAGGTAGCTGAGATATTGTGGAAATCCATAGTAAAGGAAAAATATATACTTTTCCACACAAAAACCTTTATTGTGTGACCAGATTATGGCAATATAATGCCAAAACCAGTAGTCAAAGTTCTTGTGTGAAAAAGTATATATCTTTCCTTTATTATATATAGAATGATTTACATGGAACAATTCCATATACGTGCATAACTATGTCCCTATGAATAACAAGTACAAACAGAGCTTAAAATTTAAAGGATTACAGATATAGGCTGCAGGAAAAAAAAAATGTAAGCAAAAAACAGTATGGCTGTTGTCTGGATGGTTAATACCATTTAGTTGATTGAATATCAACTGGTATGTAGGATAACATACAATAAAATTCATAGCAATAGGGATTCCATCCTATCATCCAAAATGCTAAACTGGATAATAATCAATCCATCCATCCCTTTGTCAGTTAATAATGATAATATATTTATTATCATCATCATCATCATTATTGCTGTTGTTGTTGTTGTCATTGTTATTACTGATAAAGGTTATAATATACAACTGAGTAATTAATAAAGTAAGCAAACATTCTTAACTTAGCTTTGATTGAAACCTATGATCTCCTTATTGCATATTTATGTATACCGACCACTCAGTCCAAACTATGGCCTATGGGTTACTTCCACCATTTTAAACACTTCTATTAGCCCCAGTACCAAATTCTCTCACACGACTCAAACACAAATAACTATCCAAAATTCTGAATGGATGAAATGTAAAAAACTAAATTCCCATAAAATGAAAGATATCGGATACTTATTTTCACTATTTAATGACATTCACCCATAAATTATTTGGTTTATAAACAAAAATGAATAAATTGTTTACCCAAGACATCATTGGTACTACAGCAGTTAACTGGAGGTGAAGGAATAACAGCCAGATAGCCATTGGTACACAACTAATGTAATTCAATGCATGCACATGAGAGTACAAATTCTAAGTGAGAATCAAAATGTTTGCAAGATGATTTACATTACTGTTACATAATTCACCATTTTTTAAGCAATACACCATACTTAATAAAATAAATGTACAAGATTCTCATCAAATCTGGAGTATATAAATTAAAATGTAATGATTGTAATGCTATTTACATAGGAAAAACAGCTAGGAACTTAACAACCAAAATAGATTAACACAGAAAATCATATATACAGTAATTCTCAACCTCCCATGTCACCAAGCACTTAAATTATAATAACCAATTGTCTGATTTTAAAACAAAGATACTGCATTCCCATAACCAAGGCAAGAAACTAGATTTTTTCAAATTATTTGAGATCAACAGACATAAAAATTCCCAGATGACTAACAAATACATACTGACTGCATATTCACCTATCCTCCACCAAGGGTATAGAGATATATTATTTAATTATTTAGCAATTTATAATTCTCTTAACCTCTTAACCCTTAGTCTGCTCAAAATTTCAAAATCTTCCCTACCAAATGCATAAAACTTGTTTATTAGATTAGCAGATTTTTTAGTTCTGATTGAAACATTTGTCAGATAAATGATGTGGAAATTATTTTTTTAGTCTCATATTCTTATGGCTTACCTACAATGTGCATGTAAACAAGACCATATTTCAAGAAACGGAGGAAAAAAGGCCAAAAAAATCAATAGAAAATGGGAGTAGTTAAAGGGTTAATGAAAACAAGCACCTGCTGTATAAGAAAAGACTAACATATCCTTTGTTTCCATTATCTATTAAACAGTTTATATAATATACCCGAGAAAGGATTAGAACATAGCTTGCAACCTAGTGGGAACTTAAAACAGAAAAAGCAAAAATTGATCTCCTTTTCATAATGATTATGAATTAAATCAATGGTAAAATAATTATCCGATTTCAGTGCATTCAAGAAACATGAAAATCTGAGGAAGATGTTCAGAACTTCTCTGCCTGAAGGACAATCTTAGAAAAAATATTCTCTGATAAGTCAGCAAAACAACTGACAGAAAGAAAAAAGTAAAAAATTTAAAACAACCAAATAAACTGAAAGGTAAAACAATAAGTCATACATAAAAGTCAATTAAAAATATAATTTGAATGATAATTCTGTAAGTAAAATATGATTTATTTTTAATACACCTAATCAAATTGAAAAAACAGCATAATGAAACAAAATTATAATCATGCAATAATTAGAAAACATTAAGCAACTTATAGATAATTCTGAAAAAATAATTCATAAGATTGAAATTTTTATCCAAGTATGCTCAAACAACAGTATGATCAGCAAGGTCATTCTGAAATTTTAAACAGGGATAATAAAAAATATGCCATTTTTATTAAATGCTTCTAGTCATCTGGAGGATTTTAAATTAGGCTAGCAAATGAGAGTCAACATTTAAGTACACTAGGTAAATCTACAAAAATCTAGTCAATTGTTTCTCCACTCCAGAAATTCAAATGAATAATTTCAATTACTAACCTATACACCTAGACCTTTTATGTGATATTATAACTAGTAGTAGTAGTTGTAACTAGATAGTAATTAAACATAACATAAATAACTGACACAAACTAATTTTAATTGTTTTTGTCTTAATTAATTTGCAAAAGTACCTCTCCAGTCCCCATTTTCTGCTGATCAGAGAGAATATCTAGGTCAGTGATTCCCAAAGTGGTCAATGCCACCCCCACAAGGGTGCTGGTCTATTCTAAGAGGGTGCTAGCCAAAATAGAATTTTATCCCATTGCCTGTCATCTCTCTTCCTTAATAGTTTTACTGGATTTATGGCATCAATATCCTCATCAGATAATTCTCATACAGTAATTTGGTGGATGTTTTTATCATTGCAGTGTTTAATTTCCTTTTTATCTTTCATCAGCTATGGACATACAGATATTAATTTTTGTAGATTTTTATATTTGGGGGACGGCGGTATGGATCCAAGGGGGCGGTAGCATGAAAAATTTTAGGAAACACTGATCTAGCTGGGGCTCCCAGATAGCCAAGTGGGCAATGCACTCGACTTCGGTGACAGCAGTTCTGGGTTTGATTCCCAGTGGGGGCCTACGTACAAAATGACCTAAGCTGTCGAAGCACTTTTAACAATACTACTACTACTACTGATCTAGATGATTATCTAAGTCGATTATTGAGAGACAGTGTTGACAGCAGCATATGGAAGGAAAGTAAAACTACTGAGGAAAAGGGATACAAGGATGCTGCCAAAAGAAAAACCAGTTTCTGGGTGTCATTTGTCTTACTGGAATAAATTTTCAAATGAGATTTCTGAATGCATATCAACAAAGAAAGAATATAACAATTATTTTAAAAGGAACACAAAATCAATTGCAAATTAATAACAACCTTTCGAACTCCAAAGAGCAAAATAGGTTTAACAGAGATTTTACACGCAAAAGCAAATGAAAAAGCTTGGTTTTGTAAAATTTCATGGACTGTAGTGAAAACCCACCATTTGTTATTCACCTTTCCCTAATCCTTGAGATTTCCTTTGGGGGATTTACCTCATAAAACTGCTTTTGTGAGTTGTCTCTCTGTGAGAACCAACTGGCAGCAGTTCGTGCCACTAAATGTGGAGGCCGCTTGCCTTGACTCATACAAACATTCCCTAACAGTGTGGAAGAGACGTGGCATGTTAGTATAGCGGTTAGAATACATGCCTGGAAAGTGGGAGACCCGAGTTCGGGTTCCAGTCATGTCACTATTTTTCAACCCATTATTCCTCGGGTTTCAGCCACACAGCTCTTCCAAGCTATTATTCACCTTTCCCAAATAATATAAAAAATTAATACTACCCTTGATAACCATGAAATACTTACCCAAAAGATAAATTAATAAATCACAGTTTGGTGGGATGGGATCTTTGTAAAAGTTATGTTCATCTTAGAATCCTGTAAATATAGTAAATGCCTCAAATATATCTTTTGTGTTTAAGCAAGGAATGTAAAAGATACAGTTCATTTATTTGAATGTTAGTTGAACCCCTTAACCCATCGAAAATAGTACCATTATTTAATTATCACTACCGGACATTCATTTCAAAATTTTTTTCTTACTCTGTGCAAAACAAAAACAGATAACCATTATATTTTCTTTGCCCCTCTCACATTGTAATAGTAATTAAATATAATTTTTGATGAAACGCATGAATCCCAAAAAGTTAAAAAACAATGATTGCTTTCCTTCATATCTCTATATTTCACGTTTGCAGTGTATGTAATAAAATAAGTAATGCTTGAAAATGTAATAACAAAATTCTTAGAGAGAGGCAAGAAGTAGAAGAGAATATATTAAGACATGAGTTTATAGCTACTCAAGACCATCTCTGCCAACTGCTGTACAAAGAATCTTTCTCTATAGAATTTTCAGCTGTATTTCCAGTATTTGAAACCCAGTTAATTACTCTGTGCAGTTAGTAATTGATGCAAAATGTCAAGTACTGGAAATCAAGTTTCTGCACAAGAAAGCCTTTCTGATTAACTTTTCAAGCTTTGCAATAGATGCATGAACTTGCAGTTTTATTTTTGGAATTTGGGAATAGCTACATTTTTTTTACTTTTTAATAAAATATCTTTTAAAATTGATATGGGAAGGCTGTACTTTGTGCTGTGGTTGGCATCTGCTTGTGTACTTTGTACACCTGATGATGATCATCAATGGCTGAAACCGGCCCTAATAAAAATAATTGAGGAACTTACAAAGTTTAGTTTTTCATTTTCTCTTTTGATTGAGTTTTAACTAATATTACCATTGATAAGAAATTGCCAAATCAACTCACGTATAGGTCTTTCTGCCTGAATTACATATCTTTCTTACATATTTTATTACGTTTCCCATTATTATTACATAATACAGCTACATTATTATACATCACTACAATTACATAATCAATAGGGGAGTAGGAGTCCAAGTCATAGTATCAAGTAGTCAGCAACTTGAAATTTAGCTTCATTTTAAAACCACTCAAGAGTATTTCACAGAGTATCTTGTACTGAAAATTGAGTTGCAAATTCTCTAAAGATAATTTTATTTCACGCTCAGCAGGGATGAACTTGAGTAGATTATTATTAGCAGAGTATTAGCCTCAATAGACTTTCTTTCCTTCTCCCTATCATTCCTGTATATTTGAATGTTTAGAGATGTTTGTTATCTGCTGAATATTCAACAGTTTATTACCCACTACATTTCAATTAGAGAACAATAATTTTTTCCTAGTATTTTGATACTGGCATTTGACAAGGGATATAATAGTGTATATAAGGAAATAGTGTACAGGACTAACTAAATTCATCTTCAGTAATTCCACTTGACCTTTGTCAACTTTATTTCTCTTTCCATTAAATGAGGTATTTGCAAATGCTTTCATAAAACACACTCAATATATTACATCATTATTTTTTCCTCATTGTATTACTGGATTTTTGCAAGAGAATCTGCAAATTTGAATTCAGCCAAATGCCATTATTAAAGAGTGAATATATTCATAAACCATAAACAGGTAATTCTCAAAAAAAGGAGGCTATGTCAATGGATGAGGGGGAAATTTTCAGGCTAATACCACCAGCAAATTACTTATCTCAAGTTAAGATGAAAAATCAAGAACTCTATAGTCATCCTATTTGATGAAACAGTTCTGCATCAGTTTGGAATTGCAAAGATAGTTCTGAGCATTTACAGTGTTAAGTCATGACCATATTAAGAACAGCTTTTAGTTTAATTTTGCCATCACCACTTTAAACATAATTAACTTCAGTTGAAACTTATTCACCCTTTTATTCAAAATAAAATATAAAACTTTCCATGTACTTGGCAAATCTTGGAATAATCTCTTGAATAAAAATATTGATAAGATCCACCAAATTTAGAGTTGATTATCTATGTGCAATCTATTGTTATAATTGCTAAATCATGGCAAGATAAACCAAATTAAAATAAAATGAGCTAACAGAGAATGTGTGTATAAACTTAAAACTGGAAATTGATGAATGATAAGCTGGATGAGCTGTTAGGAAATACAGTAATTAAATAGATAAGATTATGTTAACAACTTAATTCACCTTATCTGAAGTACATGATTCACAATTGCTACATGAAAATTTCTTATATTAACCTTATGATTACCTCTATCCTCTTGGGGTTTCTTCATAAAGCTCATTCACTCCTTCCCAACTTATTCCTTACTTTGAAGATTAAAAATATGACACATTTGTCCTTTGTTCATGACATATCATAATGAATTCTCATGAGCATTCTACTTTCTAGTATTATTACTTTACTTTCTTTCTTTTTATAATTTAAGTCATCTTCTCCTTTTTCTTTTCTCAAATACTCAAGTTTTTCGAAATGTATTCTTTGTATTAATTAACAAGTGATGCTTATGTTTGTCTCAGGATAGTTAACTTATGTATTTTCTAAGTAATCTTAATAGAGTAATTTCAGTATTGCATTCTTATGTGCATATGATATTACTGATTCAGTTTATTGACTAATTGTAAACTTTTATTGAAACGTAGTGACACTGAAAAGTTATTAAGGTATTATTAGGTATTTGTTTGTCATTTTATATTTGTATGTCACATTATATGTAATAGTATGATTATTAATTACAGGTAATTATGTAAATCATGTAATTTTTAGCATTGTAAATTTTGTAATATGGTAGATTATACAACCTGTAATATTTTAAATAATGTTATATAAATTTTGTTTAACTTTAGCAACTATAACACTTTAAAAATAATAACTTTTTAACACTGTATAAATCAGGCACCTTCTGTTGAGCCTTCTTTGGCTCAGGAGGACCTTGCTGTTGAACTTTGTGACTTTTGTAACTGACTCATATGGTTTTTGTTACTATTTTTGTAAGTATCTAATTGTGTGCAATAATAAATTGAATTGAATTAAAAATTGATTTTCATGTTTTTTCCAGGGTGCAACAAGGGTATCTGTGTTTATATTTCTTAGTCATTACTCTCAATAGGTTTGCGCAGGTTTTTCACATCCCCTTCTTTATGGGTGATTTCCTGCCTTGGATATTTCTTTCTAAGCTTCACTTAGGTTTTTTAAATCCACGACTAAATCTTTCCTAATTTATGTTGACTTAATTTAACTTTTATTATTATTTTATTAACTTTTTTACACTGACAATGGGTAAAATGGAAGAGGAGACTTCTAAGTCCCAATTTTGCCCAAAATAAACTTTTTATTTATTTTATTATACTTAAAATTCTTATACATAAAACGTATAAAAGAAACCTGGATAAGCAAGAAAACTCTAAGCAAGATGAATGGTCAGATCTAATCATTTCAACCCTGAATATCTAAGAGAGTACATTCTAGAAGATGTAACACATAGTGTATGTTTTGACAGATTACACATAGGTCTGGTTTGTGTGTGTTGTTTCCTCAGTATGCTTAAACAAGGCATTTCCACTGAGCAATGAAATTGAATCTGGGAGGGCATTTGAAGGCAGGAAGTCACGGAGTGACATATTGAGTGAGTTCCATCTTTTATAAGATCATAAAAGGCAAAGTCTCCATAAAGTCTCAGTACTTAGAAGCGCACAAAATTAGCAAGAAGAATCAAGCAGCTGAATTACCTAATGTCAAAAAGTTTCTAGTGGAATGGATTACACACTCAATAAAAACCATTCAGTAGACAGAGAAACTTCACTCAGAAACTGAAGAGAATAAATTTAACGTTTCTTTATTACTTTAACTTCTCAATTACAGGGACAAGAAAAAGAATGCAGCCTTTCACAGGGAGTATACGATTCAGTAATGTAACACTGAACTATTCGAGGATTAACGTATAGGCGTGAGATTTCACGCATTACTCTTCCTTTGATGACTAACAATCTCAATACTAAACACGATAATGAGTATACAAAGAACGACTTACTCCTAAGAAGTAAGACTTTTGCCCCTTGAGAAATGTTGGTTTGACATAAAAATACACAAATCCTTACATATATGTCCAGTTTTTCGACCTCATTCATACTCATTCCAACTGCCACATCGGCATTGAAGCAAGAACACAGAGAGTTTCCAATTTATCCATTATTTATTAGTTAGAATTTAAGTCTAAAACTGAAACACACTTACCAACAACGAGAAATGGTGCATCCTTAGCCTTTCGGGCTAACTTTTCAGCGTGTGTTTCATCAACGTACGAAGGAGTTGAAGTCATCTTTTGGCTCTAAAACATAAAATGGACTGCATGAGAATTGCAACAAGTTAACAAAGCCAAAGCAACATTTTGTTAGCGTACGTTCTACAAAAATCGCAGCACAAAAATACTTAAATACATATGATGGCAACACATTCACTATAGCATGCACCAAATTCCTGTAAAAAAGATATGCAAAACATCCATTCGTAGCGTCTTTCTCACCTTATCCGTCATTCCAAATTCCAAGACAGACCTATAATTACACAGGACTTCATAAAAATTTTAATAAAGTGAACCTCGACTACAACAATGGTCATAAAATTACAAGAAAAGAATTTCATTCGGAGATTACATCAATGAGCAAGATTTTCCTCTTGTGCAACAATCATCGTCACTACGTATCATTCCGACGCATTTCCAAGAATGTACAACAAAATCCAACGATATGAAACCTTAACATTTATGGTGATAAAGTTTATTATATTAAATGTCACATGTTGCAGATTATAAGAAATTATCACAGCAACCAAGGTCACGTACATTATTTCTTTCGTAACTCTCAAGAAACTAGGGCATTTTACAAATAATTTTAAATGGAACATTTTAAACTAATCATAATGTAAAACTTAAGTGAATCAATTACACGATATGACTTAGGATACGTATCATTTTCCACCTCTGGACCCATTGCAAAATGTCTTTATTTACATGAGTAATCCGTGTAAAATGACGGGGAATGCTGTTATATCGTATTTACCTTGTTTTCAGCCGTATTTGCGTTCAATAAACACTGCAATCGGAGTGATTCTACCTCGAACACAAATATTGGAGAAAGGAAAGTGAAACTACTCAACTTTCCTTGCAGGCGGCAACTCAAAAAGGGGGAAAACGGGCTTCTTACGTCATTTTAGGACTTACTATGACGTATATATATCAAATCATGAGCACTTACGCCATCTATTGCGTGTTGAGGCGATTAGCTTAATCTTCCATTCATATAGAGATGACTTTGCCAACTTTTCCAATCTTCTCTTGATTTTAAAGATTGAGTAACGTCAATAAATAAAATTGGAGCGAATTTTCTTAATAAAATAAATACGATTCACATTCAGCGATTTTCGTCTGAAGTGACAGTTTTGGCGGGATTTCTAAAATCGCTTCAATGCGTGATTTCCCTTGGATTATTTTATAAGTTCAAGTCACTTTGAACCGGAATCACTTCATCTGAACAAAGACCATCCACTAACTTGTACATCCTAATACTTTGAGTAAATAAAAATATTTCTTAAATTGATAGATGATGATGATCATTTGAACTCATCTTAGTATGTTACGAATGCCAACAAACAGAAATGAGTAGTTACTTCAATACGTAATCTTCTTTATTCATTCCAGAATATCAAAATGATCATTTATAAATATAGTCTGTCATTAACTGATAAATAATTTACGTCATTCTTTTCTCTAAACCAAGCAGCCAATGTATTTCGTGTTCTTGTATGAATTATGTAGATCTTCCCACTGAACAAAAAATTCATCTACAAAGTATAGTAATATTTTCCCGGTTAAAGATAAAGTTTTGACTCTGCATATACTCTCGATGTACACCATTTTACAATCACATAGCCACAATAACTTCATAAGGAAAGCAATCACACATATAGGTACACATGTTCCAGGACCATTGCACAATATTAAATTAGGCCTTTCACGAAGAAATAAGGGGAAAGAAAACAGAAGAGAATGTAAAGTAGAGAAAACTGACGACAGATATGATTGATTAACACTTCTACTTCTGGGAATCCGGTGAACACTATGACTTGTCTTGTTTGAAGCTTTACGTTTCTCGAGATCAACTATTTTAGTTTCTGTAGATGTGTCCGAATCAGCCATAATATACAATCTTGGAGAGTAATTGTCAAAATTTAAGTGGTTAAGAAGTCTTAGCATTTCGGCTGTGTGACCTCCAGAACCCATGATTACAGCAGTTTTCGCTGGATCTGAACGTCTTCTAAAACTCGCTTGACATTTACTTCGATTGATGGCAGAAATAACGTAATACACTCTCCCTAAGATAGCAAAAATAACCATTACTATGATCGCTAACATATTTAAATGTCATTTATGAATGAACGACACTTCATTACGTGGAAAACTTCACACGCATGTAAACAAAGCAACGTGTTTCCGCAGTGTTTTGTTCGAATTAACGTTATGATATTGTTTTGGGGATTCGAAGTGATAGATTTCCAATAGATAGCTAACTATTTGGATTTTAACTTAGTCATCGAAGATCTATTTCGTTTTAAAAATCTCGGAGAAAATATTTCATATGCAGTCTTCACAGAAAACTGTCTCTCATATTTGAACCCTTATTCACTTTGACGGAAGTTACGACAGGAGGAAAGCTGATGCTTCATTATTCCTTATCATCCCAAATTCCTTATCACAGATATTTATACCTTATGAATCGTCTCAAAAGCCAACTTTTTATTTCCGAGTGCATTGTAAGCTGTTGTTGAGCGACCTTGTGATAATTATTATTCGATAAACCTCGCTGCATCTGATGTCACTGCGAAGCAGCTTGTAAAATGAGTTCTCTCAAACATGAAGATGTTCTTATGAAAGTTAGAAATAAGCTGAATGAAACATCTGTTAAACTATGGCTTCAACCCTACTACTCAGATGATACAGGCAGTTGTGAAGAGGAAATAAAAGTAAGACGTAGTGATATGTCAACTTAAGATGTTATTTAAATTTTTATATTTACTTTATCACCATAATTTTTACCCAATGAATAGAAAATTGCCCTAAACCTTAGCAAAGAGCTTGAAGTGGATGTAGAAACTGTGATAGCTGCTTTAAAAGATCTCCAAACTAACGCAGTTGAAAAATTATCAGCTAGAGAAAAGTTTCAGAAGACCGGCGTTGCTACACTAAAAGTAAGGGTTTCTGCCAACAAGAGGGATGCTGTTAACATTTTGACAGTGGAAATACTTCTGACTGAAAATGGAAGAAGGCTGAAAGAAATTCTAGCTGAAAGACTAGGAACTACCAGTGAAAGGTAACATCGGCATTTCCGTAAAATAATTTCAAAAGAATTTTGCCATAAACTAGCCCTAAATAACTTTCAGGCTAAAGGTGATATCCGGTGGACGAGTCCTTAATGATGATACGCAGTTGTGCTCACAATCTGTGAAGAATGGAATGCAATTGATGGTCCTTCTGTTAGATGGATCTGATAACAAAACACAGGTATGTATGAAGCCCTCTGTTTGATGGTCATTTTCTCTCATTATGATTTCTTCTGAAATATCTTGAGATCGCTAAAAATGAGATTCCTTTAATGATGAATAAATATGTATTTATTTTATCAGCGAATAAAATATTGTAATATTTCTTATCCTGTTTTCTATTCCATGATTGTCACTGGAAGGAGGTTGAGAAGGGAGAATCTCAATTGAATTCTGTAAAGGCAGATGTGAACCTTCTCTCTGGCCAAAGGAACGTTGACTCTTCCTTTTACATTCAGGTCAGTCATTGGGATCCTCTATTTAACGGCGATTTTCTTATTCATTATGTTATTTTATCGTTAATTTCATGTGTTGACTTACCGTTTGCAAGTTTCTTATTAATATGGTAACTGAGAAATGGAATTAGTTGTTCTTTAAAATTAAAGAGTTAAGATAGTGGATCAAAAATATAGCAGTTTTTGCAACTTTTATTAGACCTAACATTCGGTAATCAATAGCTGTTGATGGAATGAATATTATCTGCTGAATAATCATTCATGCACAATTGTCTTCAGTGAAATTTTGAGAATATTCTTTCATTTTTTTAATTATTTCAAGAAACTAAAAATTAGAGTTAATTTCTAGAGTGGTGTTTCAAGTTGAATACCCTCCAAATTTCTTTTTAAATATTAAGTTATCAGGTTTTTTCGTATGGCGTCTCTTTCTTTTCATTTTGGTATTTCTCTACTGCCATGTTATTGCATGAGAAGCCATCAAATTGTGATATTTTTATAAGCCAAAATGAATAATTTTTTCTTTGTGAATGGAGTAAAATGTTTCCTCTTTACATTCAATGCATCTTTGGGAATTTAAAGGCTCATCTTAATAACTGTTCTTTAGATTGCAGATCAGTCTGGAAAACCACTTCAACTCCCAAAAGAGGAAGAAAGGGCTCTTTCTGTGGCAATGACACTTCATGAAAAAGGAAGAGCTGCTCTCAAGTCTGAGGATTATTCTCTTGCCTTGGTTTTTTTCCTTGAAGCAGATAAAGAATTTAGGTGACCATGATTACATTTCTTTTCCTTCATTTTACAGAAAACACCAATTTCAAGTCAGTATTATGGTTAGCTTGCAATGCTTTTAAAATTTTTCAAGGCATGACAGTAAATAAATCAATAAAATTAGGCAAAACACAATTAATTTATTTACATGATCATTAACTGGTAAGGAATGTTAAAAAATGCTAGAATGTTTACATGATTATATTGTTTGTTCCCTTAAATATGTATAGTAAATCAGAAAAGTTTGTATGCATGTATCTGAAGTACCATAAATATTTCCCTTTGTTACTAATCCTTTGAAGATTATCACATCTGTTGTTAGTCAGAGATTTTATGATACGTTAAAGTATAGTAAAGTGCTTTAAAAAGTGTGATCTACTAAATTTGAAGAAGCAAAGTCAACTATGTATTAGTTTGAGGAGGATTCTCATTTGAATGTAGCTTACATGTTGCCAATGTCATTAGTCCAGTTTTAGGATAGTTATTGAGTAGAATTGAAATCAGTTACTTTAATGAAATTCACCTGTATACTCTTTATCATTTGTCTGATTCTGAATTAAACAAGGCTCTTCAGTTAGATGAATCAATTTGTCCATCCTTCTAAAAAAACATGATAAAAACTATTTTATAAGTAATCCATGTCATCCTCTGATTTACAAGAATTCTTTTGTACATAGGAACCCATTACATCAATCCATTTATTCATTTGCTCAGCAATATTATGATACTTATCGTCTTAATAAATTGACAAAATATTTCTGTGGGTTTGTAATCTTGTCTCATAATTTAAAATCTCTTACTGCGTTAGAAATATTACTATATGAATCACATGCTTGATTTATGTGGCTGTAATTTTTTTGTCCCAATTTGAATGTCCCATTATTTAATTGTGAGTAATATTATTTTACAGAACTATTAAATTCATTGCACCAAACTCAATAGCTTTTGTTTCAGTTGAATTATTCCTAAGTTATGTTCGCTTTGCAGCTGTAGCCATGCCTAACAACTAGAAAGACTTTCCTAGGGAATAACATGAAGAAAATTCTCATGGGTTGACAGCCTTATCCCTGAAGATGCCCACTTGGATGCTGCTGAAACATGTTTCCACAAAAACTTACCCAGCTGACTACACAAAAATTTTTTCTTTAAATAACTACTTTTTTCGTCTCATTTGGCATCACTATACATTATCATCAGTAAATCCAACCATAGGTGTAGGAATATTTGGATAATAGTATCTTTATTCGAGAACATCTTTATCTGATAGAAGGAAATTTCTGTTGCAGCCATTGCAATTCCACCCTTCTACAATCTGTGGATAACTATGCCCTGCTGAGTCTGGACATTGCGTGGTGCTATCTATGCCTCAAAAATGTGAGTCAGATTCCTAATGCCACCGAGCGCTTGAGAAAATGTGAGGAAAGCTTCCACAAAAGTTATGGAACAAACCTGGAACGGTTACTTGTCATCAAAGGAGCTACTGGTAATTATTCCTCCTGATTTTCTCAGAATTCTCTATCTCTCTCTTCGGTCATTCTGTCCTTGGACAGGTTTCAACGAAGCTGTTGCCTCCACAGCATTCTATTTTGTGCATCTCTCTTCATCTCAACATATGTCCTTCCTTCTTTGATGTTTGCCAGCATTCCATACTTCCTCCTTCCTCTTCCTATTTTCCCTTCTATTATTACTTTCTGTATTCTGTTCTTCCTTAAAATGTGACCTATCCAATTTGCCTTCCTTTTTTTAATTTCATTTAGAATATTTCTTTCTTCCCCAATCCTCCTTAGTACCTCTTCATTTCTAATTTTATCTTTCCAACTAATCTTTTCCAACCTTCGCCAGAGCCATGTTTCAAAGCTTTCTACATACTTTTCTTCTCTCTTCTTCAAAGTCCACGTTTCGGCTCCATACAGAACAATGCAACATATGAAGCATTTTGCAAATCTTTTCCTAGTAGCAACATTGATTTTCTTTGCTGTTAGCTGTTTCTTAATTTTATTAAATGCCAGAATTATGTACCATTTAATCCCTTGAAGTGCATGAAAGTTTTGCTTGACTCCATCGAGTCATCAGGGATGAAAACATGGCTTTTCATCACAAAATCAACTATTTCTGCCTCAACTAATCCTATGGTAACATGTATAAGTTGTCCTTATTCCTCTTACATAATGATTTTTCATGTTTATCAGTATTATTAATTTTATTTGTATTTGGAATGAAATGTTGAGGGAAGAGCGCAGTTAATTTGTCCATGTAAAGTTTTGGTAACATTTGTTTTTTCTATTGTTTAGTGAAGATTTAAAAGCTAGTTTAAATTTAAAAACTTTAATATTTGTTGTCTGTTTCTCACTTTGATTTCTCTATACTTTTAGTTACAAATCATTTTGGAGTGATACTGATTATTATTATGCTAGTGATTTCCCCCATCAAAAATTACATTATTTAATTTAACTTTCTTAAAAATGTGTGTATTATAGCTGATTCTTGTAAGCCAGAGAGCATAGATAGTTAGTATATAAAAATTTACTATATTTTTTATTTAAAACATCAATAATATATTATTTGCTAGTGGGCACTATTCTTATACTATGATAATTATAATTTACTCACTTTTTACAATTTATAAAGCTCATTTATAGCTTCCACAGACCCAGCAATATGGATATAACTTTGTTAACTTGGTTGATAAAAAAATGTTATTTGTTTACATTGTTGCCTAAGATATAATTTTGGCTGCAAAATTTCTCCATGTTTATTTTGTGAATGAAAATGTCAATTTTTTTTTTAATTTTCTGCATGAACTACAATTAAAACTAT
>KZ308158.1:1737137-1769544 GCA_000376725.2 Ladona fulva
ATATACACAAAGGTGGTTATTATATAGAATATTGTTTTGACCTCGATGAATTGTATAATTTTTGTTAGTAAAAATTGGGAAAATGTTTCAGAAATTATAATATTTAATGTGTCATAAACCATAGACATCAACTACCTTTATTTACTTCAAATCTTTATTGACCCCAAGTAAATTTTGACCAATTGATGGATTCCATATTGCAAAGGTTTGGAATCCATGGATTAGTCAATGCTATCTGATGAACTTCTGATATTGAAATGGAAATTTCTTGGATGGGAAACTAACTAACTATGTTTTCAGGTAATGAAGCAGCTTTATTCTTCCGCTTGCATTTGATACAAGCCATAGTTTTGTATCACGAAGGAAAAAGGGAAGAAGCAGCAAGGCTTCTTCAAAGAGCGGAGAGAGAATACAATGTCTTGAAAGTTGATGAAGACAGCATGGTCAATCTGATGGAGTTGGGTGAGTCATTGCCTACAACAAACTGCCTCCCTATGATTAAATAGAGGTTACCATTTTTTTCTCCTATGTGCATGTAATCGGGCTCCTGGATAGCCAAGTGGGCAACGCATTCGACTTCGGTGAAAGCGGTCCCGGGTTCGATTCCCGGTCGGGGCCTACGTGCGAAATGACCTAAGCTGTCAAAGCACTTTCAGCAATGCTACTACTACTATGTGTGTGTAATCAAATATTTAAGATACCCAGAATTAGGGAGAATTATCAAAACACCCCTCTAGGAAATGTGAAAAGCCGGCATTTGTTAAGATTATGTAAGCATGTCAAACTAAGAAATACCCACATTTTAATCTTATATATGTGAGATTTTTTATGTATTAATATAGTAGAGAAAAAATAGATAAATTGGTACCTTGGATAATGATAGCCTTAGTTAACAAGTACCTGTGGTCAAAAAATGTCTCCAGTAATGACAGGCTGTGGTTTAAGATGCCTTCTGGTGAAGATTGACTGTTAAAAACTTCCTTTATGGCTGTTCAGTCTATTAATGATAATTTTTTGCAAATATAATTCAAAACATTATATGTACCATATTTTATTGATATTTAAATGAGTTTTATCTGCATATTTGACTTGTATGGTTCTGGATTCTCATGGTATCAAAACTAAAGTCATCAGCCCCCCAGAGGACAGCCTGTGATTATAGTGATTGTCAAATTATGCTTTTGATAATGATTTTATGAGTATATTTCTGTAAACAAACAACAAGAAATCTTCTAATTGGTTAGATAAAAAGTCCAAGACTTTCTTATTGATGATGAAATTGCTTCATATTTGTACTTGTACTTCAAATAAAAGCTTTTGCATTTGTATACTATGTGGTGGCACCAGGAGTGTACCAAGTTTTATATTAACAACAGAATTGAGGACTAATTTTATGTAATATTTTAGACATGCATAGACCTAGGAAAAATTATTTAGGCACCAAAAATTGTTCATCTATTGCCAGTGTTTCAGGAAAAAATTTGAATAACAACTAAATGTTGGTCTGTGCTGAATGAAAGCAATTTATTTTATGTTTGTTTGTAAGCAAGGGGAAACAATGCATCATCTTAGATTTTTTTAAAGGTGCATTCTCCCTTTGTTCTCCCCCATCCACCTAAATAATAATAAGTGGTTACAATCATTTTTGCGTCAGAAAGTCAACCAGCAACTTGACAAATGCCACAAATTATTTGGAAAATATTAGATAAAGATATGTATTTTGATAAATGCAATTCAGCCATACTTCTTGGAACGCTCTACAGCAGTAGCTCTTAACCTTTTCAGCTCCTGGAATCTCCTATATTCTGAAAATGTGTAGGCTCTCTACTATGTAAAACTATAAAGGAAAGTTGATATTCTGAAATTAACTCCCAGAAAAACCTTAATAACAAACGATCATAATAATTTTGTGTATTTATTAATTTATTATATCGTATTTCATTGTGTAATTCCTTTTGCGGTATCATTATTATTATTGCTATCTTTTACTTCTTTATCTCTTTATGTAGGAAAAAATTCATTTGTATCATAACGTCTCACACCCCCCTGAACAAACTCCTTGCACCCCCAGAGGTGCATGCTTCCCTGGTTAAGTACAACTGCATGACCATGTTTATTAATAAGTCTATAATAACCTTATGAAGACTCGTTAGGGTCGGGAAACAGGACAAAGTAAAAAATAAGTTGAGGAAACTACAAAATGTTTGCGTTTTTATATAATTTAATCCTTAAGCAACCGATGACATTAATAAATCTGCCCTCTCTAAAGCTCTCAACATTCACGCTAACATTGTTAAGGTCAAACAATTGTTATGATTCATGTATGTTGTGCTATAATTAAAACAATTTTCGTTTATTTTTTTCTAAAGCTGTTCGACTTAAGCGGCAGCCTTAACTCCCATATCATCCCTATTTCTCCAAGTAATCATGATCTCAAATCGTGAAACATCAGTAATTACTCACCCATTATTTAATACGTGTTCGTGTATTATCTATATTATAAAGTAGTGTGTGTATGTATGTTCGTCTAAAACTTGAGAACCAAACGTCGCAAAATTATCCAACTTCGCACATTATTGAAAGTGTACAACCCGCAGATAATAGGCTACTTTTTATTTTGATTTACTCCGCAAGACGCCAGTGGCGTATGGTAGGGGGATTTACCTAGCGGTCCCCGGTTCGATCCTAAATGAGTCGAATTTTCCCGTAAGAAATACCCGTAAACTTAATTTCATTGGTTACAAGCTTTACTTCTTTTGCAAAAATATAACAAAGAATGATCGAGAAGTAAGAATCGAGACATGCCACAAAAGAATGAAATTGATCGGAGACTTTTTCGCCAGTCGTAGGATATTACTATCGATTCGAAATTGCGAGGATTTTGATGATACACTAAAATTTAGTAGTTGTAAACAACAAGCTCCCCTGACGACCAAGTCGAACCCAAGTTCAAGGATTTTCTCGTAAAAATATACATGGAATTTAGACCCACTTAAAAGTAAGGGTATTAATTATTGATGGATTTTGCTTCAGGTAGTAGATATAAGGTATATTATAGAAAATATGTGTATACTTTTTCTTTGTGTGTAACATTTTCAAAAAAATATTTATTTTTTGCTATGGAACGCTATGGAAGTAAGCATTGAGCGAAGTTCCTCGTTGCATTCATAAAGATTTATCTTTTCTTCATGCACTTTATGAATTATTTTCGAGCACGATTTTATGAAATATCATGATCTCATCCCTTCTAAACAGCGTCTCCGGTCGTAAACGTTAAAGGCATTTCGCACAGAAATGTTAACCGAGGAAAGCGTGTTCAAGTAGAGCAAATCTTGTATCTACGTGACTTCGATTGCTCGCACATAACCCGTTACTGTATCTGCTGCGCAAATCCCGGGAAAGGTGACTCTTAGATCTCATATGTAGGTTATTTAGCCGCCCGGCTATCTTGAGCATGAGTCAATCGAACATCGCGCACATGAGGAAGGAAGCAAGAAAACGGGAAAGATATGACGCGGTGGGATATCGAGGCAATGGTGAAAGCGCTGTTTGGGACAGGATTCTGGGAAACAGGTCATGGGGAGAGGGAAGAATCGCATTGGGGCTAAAAATGGAAAGTACCCATGCTAGTTGAGCGGCGTAGGGGGCCGCCCACTGTGTGCTTGATGGAACATTTTCCAGACAAAAGGAAAATGTTCGTTTGGTACCACCCCGTGGTGGAGATAGGGTTGAAACGACAGTTAAAACTTTGAAATTGTGAAAGGGATAGAAGAATAGAGCTTAGCTGGCAAATTATCCTAAGGGTACGTCAACGGCCGTGGTCATCCCTTAAAAATGAATAATAGAAGCAATATAACAGTCGCCAGTGCGTGGGAGTCTGAAGGTCATGGACAAAGGGCATCGTCACCGTTAGAAAGTTTTCCATTCAGGAAGTAAGGGAGGGAACATCCTAAATGCCCAAGGGGACTGACCTTTCGGGAATATGGTACGTGTTGCGAAAGGATCATGATTAAAATGATGGGGAAATTGAATATTTTAGGATCGAATTTAAATTTGCAGAGGTTCCCATCACTCTTCCATTGCCGTCAAGATATTTCGATGCAAGCCAAAGATCTCGCCGTTATTATAAAGATATTTTCTCACTATTATTTCTAATTTAGAAGCCTTTGGAAGATGGTCTTGTTCCCCGAACTTGCCTTGGTGATTGCCTAGAATAGATTGTTACTTCTGGTCGTTCTTTCCGCTGAGCATTAGAGATGCGAAAAGGATGGATTAGGTTAGGACTTCGGTGTGTTATGACAGGACATCAGTTCACCTTCTGTATCCTTACTGACAAATTATGTGAATGCAGTATATCAGCAAAGTAGTATTACTATTTATGTGGATATTGACTATGACGACGTAATGGTATGGTGGAAGGCCCTCTGAGGTAGTGCCTGTCAATCCTTTTACGCAGTAGCGAATTTAGAATCCTTCTTGAGAGTTAGCATGACATCTTCTTTTTTATAGGATACTTACCCTCAATTTAGACCAAGAAAGGCTGATGCTAACTATTAAATATTCCATTAATTTTTCTGTCCATAATATCCGGGAATCAGTTCTGTTCCAAAAAAATACTCGTCGAAAGACGAGTATTTTTTTGGAACAGAACTGAAATGGATAGTTTACCGCTTAAAGCTAAAAGAAGACGTGAAGACGTTTTTAACTGGAAGAGAGCTCGTTATGTTTCCCCTATAGATGCCACGGTTTCCCCAAGAGTCAACGCCACGGAAGATTTAAACAAAATTTTTTATTTAATCGTGGGCACCATGAAATGACGAAATCTCTCCCGAGACGAAGTGCATGCATAATGCGAAATTTCTATCATAAGATTTCGTAGGACATTATGCGGCACACTTACTCGCGGAACACAGAGTGGGTAGCTCTAAGGCTTAATTCATGCTACTAAGGGTCAATCATTGAGTGCATTTATTTATCAAACATGGGGCATGCCCAATTTACAATAACTCTTAATTATAATATACGTGTGACGATTTTATATAAAGAATGAAACATGTAAACAAGAAACACAAACATAAATATATGGGAAATAAACAAATTATCAAAATAGAAACAAATTATCGTACAAAGTTTTCACAAAACTATAATCATATATTTAGTACGGGTCATAAATGTATTACTAGCTGGGCGATCTACGATACCTCTTTCCAACATGTCGGGGGAAGAAACGGCCAAAAATACTCCTTTTAATTATAAATTCCTAAAGCGCTTAGTAGGTTGGTATCGGGGTTCGCGATTTCCGCAAACGCAAGGATACCTGTGACGTATTCTTCCACTTTTCAGCCACGATATTATTTTTACATGACTTGATGATTCCCATCCGAAATATTTGTTGCATTGAATACACGACTGCGTGGGTTCAGAGCCAAAGTTGGAAGCTTTTCCCAAATGCTGAAAATCCATTCTGTTATCCATCACATATAAGGTCAATAACAAGAATCGAAACCTAGTAACAACCAGATTCTTTTGAACAATTGTAAACAGGTCGCTCCGCTAATTTCAACCATTGCCGGGTACACCTTCATAACTTCCTGTGATAGACAGGATTTTATCCGTTAACATCACCGTAAAAACGTGACGATTCTTGGTCATCATTCTTTCATATTAACAGGTAACCGATGGGGATAAAATACGGCACAGGGAAATTGAGATTCTTACCGTTCAGTATGTATTTGAAATGATGTCGTTTACGAAAATGAACGTTGGATCAATATTGTAAGGATAAACAGGGGCAATGTTCTGTATGAGGAAGTTCGTAATATTGTAACGCCCATCCAAATAAAGCAAGGTCATCACCGCTAGCATAGTCGCTAGCTCGAAATTCAATAATTTCTTGCTATATTAGATTGGGGAAGATATTTATTTACGTCCACGTTTATAATTATTTTAAACTGAAAGATGAAAATATTGTAGCAAGTCAGGCGGTGGGTACTGCATTCGATATGCAATAAAATGGCTTTGTCGTAAAAGGAAAATAAATGTGAATTCCATTCATATCCGATTATATGATCTTTCCATGCATGCATGCACTCCCTGCTTCATGCCAAAAGCAAGCTAGCAGTGGATAAATGTAAATAATTATTTGTCTACTGTAGAGGAAACTTTGCAGTAAAGTTATACCTAAACCTTACAATGTTTTTTCTAGCAGTTGCCAGCCAGTTAGAGTAAACAATCTTGGAAATAATTAAAAAATTAAACTAGCATGGAAGAATTTAGGTCTAGAAATGAAACATCTTGCATAATTGGGATAACTGATCATCATTTGATAGTATGTACACAACCAGTTAATAAGAACAATTTTGGTTAATATCTCTTTCTGAACTGGTAGATTTACCTTAAACATATTCTTTCCCTTCCATATAGATTGTTTAATATATAAGAAGGTACACACAAATTTATCTACAGTGAAAGAAATTAATTAAACAAGTAGTGAAGTTAAATCTGTATAAAGTATTCTTAAATCTGATTTTCCTTCCTTTCTATGGGGCTAGCATAGAGTTTAATCCCATTAAATCTCATGTCTAAATAAAACGGAAAATATTCTCCCATTACTTTCTTAATTCATGCAAATTTCATTTTGTCAGATATCCTCTTACCTAGCTCGAATATTTTTTGTCTAATAGTATATTAATTTTTCCAATTACCATATTAGGAATTTTTAATGTGTATAGAGCATACCTCTCACAGATATTATTGTCAGTTCTAAACAAATGAAACTGTATATTAATCAAGGATAGCCTTTCCTTCACCAACCCAAAAACTTCTTACATTTTAATTTTGAAAGCAAGATTACCGAAAAATCCCCAATAGATGATACAACTTTCCTTGCATTGTATTTGCTTTGAAATTAACTGTTGAAATTCTTCTGTTATCCAGGCTACTCTGCTTATGAGGCTCGCTTAGCTCTCCGAGCCACTCACGGAGATGTTAACCGAGCCGTGGAAACAATAGAGCAGAAACATAAAGAAAAGAAAGAGCTGCAGGAAAAGGAGAAATTGGAACGCTCTCTCGGTCTTTGCAAAGATGGTAAGCAATGGGTGAACATCAAAGCTTACCATCTCCTAACAACCTCGATGGGTTTCGATCCTCCTCTTGCTGCTGCAGCATTGCGTCTATCAAACAATGCAACTCCTTTAGCAGTTCAGATGTTGCAAGATCAAGTGGACGTTGTGGAGGAGGAGGTTGAAAACTATTCCTCATCACGAGGTTGTAAGAAGACGGTGCTGAAGAAGGTATGATCTGAGAGACTTTCCCTTTTCTTTTAGCTATCATCGGAAAAGTTTTTATGAGTTAAAGGTTTATGCTCCACTCAGAAGGGAATGTAGGCACTAAATGTGTACTTGTTTGTTGGAGATGTTTCCCTTAATATAATCTGCCTCATTTATACACTGTTCCTCCAGACTTTGGTATCCTTACATGCATCTTGAACCTCAGATATATCCATGCATTAATTTTCATGTTCTTTTTACTCTTAGAGCTGAGTAAGATTCATCAGTTTCTCTTTCACTCCATTCAGTGAGCATCTTCCTGGCATTACTCAACCTTGAAAATTAGTTATGTTCTTCCATAACATTTAATCTTCTGTTACAGTCACTCTGCTTCTATTCACCAAAATATTTTAAGCTAGATGTGATTCTGGTCTTTTTTTTTTGATTGATGAAGGGTAATGTCAGTTTTTTATTGTCTTCATATCACATTTAATAATGTTTCATGCAGATCATTTTAACACTAGTTGAAACAGTTACTCAACAAATTATTGCTGCTTGAGTCTTTTTGTGACTAATTAAGAAATAAATCTCAAAAGTTTGGATCTACTTATAGAACATCATAAAAAATTTCTAAATTTTTCTCATTGTTATGAAAAACACTTTTTTCATGTAATATTTTAATTGTGAATCATTATTTGTATCACTACTTTAAACCACTTACTGTTGATGTTATGGATTTGGAATATAGACATCAGCATTCTATATTATTTATTATGCATTTTACCTTGAGTATTGTCTTATTTCAACTCGTCCATTACAATGAGATGGAGATAATGTGATCATAATTATCTGATGATTGTAAGAAATCATGGCATGAATAATGCTTAAATGTGATGCCTTATCATAAATTATATAAGTATCTGTAAAATGTTTCAATCCCAAAAAAATGTTCATGGAAAACCATATTTGATTAGCATAAAATAATTAAGAAATGTCTCGTTTTTTCTTATTACTCTTTATAAACCCTTCACTGAGTAATTTATACCTGTACCGAATAAGAGAATATTAATAGTAGAAGTTGAATTGCTTAAATCTTTGCCCATGAATCACTTGACTGTATTTCTTAAAGTCAACAAGATTAAATTTAACAAGAATAACTATCCATTTTTCTCTTTTTATTTAGCTCACAGATATGGGATTCGACACAAAACTTGCCAAGTTTGCTTTGAAAAAATGCAAGTGGAATCCAGAAAGAGCGATTGAATTCCTCACTCAAGGGACTGACTTTGAAGGTATCTGTAACATGCTAATATTACTACCTTACATAACAGATAAATAAAACACAAAAATGTTTTCTGTGGGAAAAGATCTCTTTGAATTTTTTTATATTTTGCAGTTTTATATTCCAAATAATTTAAATTGTCATATAAGTCTTATCACTGTGCCTATCATCAATTAACTCACGTTTATACATGTAGTTGTCTTATATTGCCTGAAGTAACCTATCAGAGGCATGGTATAAATGTATTTTATTTTTGATAAATTTTTAGGAGCATATTGAACGAAAGAAACTTAGCAATTCTTTATTTTTTTAACTAGTCGAATAAAAACCTGCTGTGGAAATGACTAAGTATTCTTTCTTTCAGTATGTGTGTTGAGTTCCACAAAGTCATGCTTGGACTTAATAACTTTAATTTCTAGGGGCATACACCGGTTTCCTGTAACAATGAAAAGTCAATGGCTATGAGCATTATTATTAGAAAAGGTGTTTTCAGTAGTTGTAATAGTAATTAGTATTAGTAATTTGTTGCATATTAAATTTTTCAGTATTGTCATAGTTTTTGGTTCTCTCCATCTTGACACTAAAGAAGTATTATATTAATACTAAAGAAGTTGCAGTAAGTAGAGTAGTTTGGGAGAAAATCCAACAGGCATCTTCAGATTATAGTTTTAGCAGTTAGGGGATAAACTTAGTTAAATTACTTGCTGAGTAGTTAAAGTAAGTTTTCTTGGTGGCTAAATCATACAGAAGTATATTTCATATGTTTACATGCATAAAGTTTCCACGTAAGTCAAATTGATAGGACATCTGCCTTTTGAGAAAGTGATTGTTGGCTGAATTCTTAGAGTAGATTAATGGTTATATCAATCATCTGTGTTAAATAGGGGGAGTTCCTCCCATTGAGTAAAGGATACACAGCAGTCTTAAGAAGTCAGTGCAGTAGAATGGGAGTAAATATGCAGACCAGGCATCACCCTTTATTTAAGAGGCTAAGCTAGGTCATACATATTAATAGTGGGACCTCGATATAACCTGTTATTGGATATTAATGACGTACATGAAATCGGCTAAATTTGACCACCTCCTAAGCCCTTCTCTTGTGTATCATTTTCCCTTGTAAGGTACCCATGAATTTTTTAGAATCACAAATAGCTGTATCTTGAATTGGTATGAATATGTAGAATGTATGAAACAACCTAATTCTGTGTTTTTGATACATTCTAGTCAACCACATCCTTTTCTTCAATTTTCATTTCAACTGGGTATGCATCAATATGCAGAGAAGTCAGTTGCTGATAAACCAGCACTGCTTTTTGTCCAATACCAATCAATTGGCTCGTCATTGACTTAGGAATTTAAAGTCTCTTACAAAATGTTTAAAACATTGGAAACTAAAAATAGAAATTTTCAAGAATGATTTTTCTTTTAGTTGAATCATGTTGCTTTAATTCTCTTTTACATTGGAATAGGACTCATTTAAAATACAACTTGGCAATGATAGAGGAGAATGTGCCTAATGAAGAGGGTGAAACATATAATGTTTAAAAGTATATTTTTTACAGTGTAGCAGTAATGGAATTTAATTTTGTTTGTTGCATTTTTCTATTTGATTATATTTTTTCAACATATTTCCCATTGGTAGCAAAGAAAGTTCAAGTGTTGGTGGCTGTTTTGTCCGTATTATTTTATTTTTGTGTTTTTCATCAATTAGGCTAGGTTATTTACCAATTATATTTTATATTTATTGTGTTTTTGCATTAAAGCAGCTATTCTTTTATATGTATTTTATATTTTCACATTATCATTGAAACTCACTGTTGATAAAACTTTATATTATCTCAAGTTGCTATTCAATTTCTGGTGTTTAAATAATCAAAAATTGGTTATATTAGAATTTAGATAATGGAAATTGAGTTAAAAGTGGAGAGAGTAAGATTAAATACTGGAAAACCCAGTTAAAATGTTTTTCAGGGTAATAAGTTAAAACAACTTTATAAGATCAATAGCATATATGCAGGATAGCATTATAACCAGTATACAGCAACGTTTTATTTCTGTGATGTTGGAAAACATAAGGTAAGGAATTTTGGGTCTTTCGTTTGTGTCTGAGCTTTATATCTTGAAACAAAAAGTATTTTCTTTAGTTTACTTTAAATCTTACAAAAGAAGATTGAATATCTAAAGAGTGGAAACTATTGTTCTGTAATTCCAGTTGCCTTTTCTTCATAATTTTTAAGAATGCCTTCCAATGTTACTAATATTGGTCATTCTTTACCCTACAATGAAGCAGTTTTTACTAGATAGACAATTAGGGAAGAAAAACAATTTTTTTTAATAGCAATGATGATATTAAAAGTATTAAGTGAAATCTGGTGGAATTTCATTTTAAAAATCGAAGAAAATTAAAGTAAATCTTTGATTTTTTCTTAGTTTTTTAATGATGATATTATTATATAGTTATGTCATTATTATCATAGTATTATTATTATATCATTAAATTATAATATGATTATATCATTCTTTATTTGGCAAGTTTAGGCCCAAGTGGGCATTCTTTACACCTAACCTCTGAAGTCTAAGATGAAGCATGCAAAGTTCACAAAACTTTAATAAATAAACATTAGAGCTACAAAAAGGAGATGAAAGACTGATGTGTGGGTAAAAACTCCTCAGCTGAAGGATTTCAGAGAAAAACCAACAGTGAGGGAAAACACTCCCACTAGAAGAGGAGCAAAATAAAATGGATAGAAATGCATCGAATCAGGCGATGAAAGGGCATCACAGAGATTTATCTCTCCTACACTGCACTCAACAAACCACAAATCACTGTTCTGCCGCTCTGGATTAGTTGATATGTTTACAACTTGAGATTTTCATAAAGGAAACACCTAAAAGCAACTTCTTAATCTAACATTCTGCCTTGAAAAAAAACTGAGAGGAAGGTATCACAAACTAAGCCAGTATAAGCTCTGACAGTGGGATGGAAATCGTTCTACTTCATAATATTTTCTTCCCACAAAATTATTCGTAACAACAAGAGAGTAAAAATAAACCCTCTCAGAGGAAAGGCAGAAGAGGAGAGAGGAAGACAACAATACAGATAATTAAATAATATTTGTAGAAGACGGGTAAGGGTGTTCTAGCACAAGATGGTGTGCACCCAGGAAATAATATTTGGTCTATCAAATGAGACAGACAATCAGCTAAAGCTCGTTGCAATGCTATTGGGAAGAGGAAAAATACACCTTTTAAGCTGTTGGCAAAGCATTTTATGTGACATTTGTTTTTCTTGTTTTCCATGTGAAAAGGACTGGGGCCTAAATTAAAATAACCTATGAAGCAGAATAGTGTCTTAAATGGGAGTGTTTTAGGTGGTTTTTAGTGTACTTCTTCCAAGTGGCAAAACTTTTGGATGATTCTCCTTTCAGAGTTCAAATGGAGAGGAATCAAATGAATCAGAAATGAAAAATAATTTTTTAAAATTTTGAATAATCGATTAATTGGCCCTTTTGATGATTGAATATTAATTGAAAAAATGCCCAACATAGCTGATTATCAGTTAACTTTTGCATCCTTAATTTTGGTCTTCCTGATTTTCTGACTGTTCTAATTGATATTTCAGATATCGCTAGTTCCTCAGATGAAGAGTCTTCCATTGCACAGGCAAAGAGGCGGAGAGAAGAAGCAGAAGCATATAAAAGAATTTCCGAAGGTATGTCCACGCATGAAGAAGATCATTTGGATTTGACACTCGCGCAAGAAGCAGAATTTTTGAGAGAATACAAGGAATTGTTGCTGCAGGATGGTGCCAGTACTAGTGGAGTGGTACCAAAATAACCTCCCTGTGGGGAACTATAAACTTCGTCAGCCAGTATTCGTAATTTGTATTTCTTCTAATAAACCAGAGAACCTGAGAAAAAAATATATACTCAAAGTTATCCACAATGGATTGAAGAGGTGTGGAATGTTTTTAGCAAACTCTATGGTAAAATTCCACTCCTTTTACTGGTGAATATATCAATGAATATCAAAACTGTCCATTTTTATTGTAAAGATGAATATTTTATTAATTTTATGATGAACATAATTTTTATTGATTTATAAAAGGAAGCATATTGAAAGATTGAGTAAAGATATGGAAACTAATTTCCATCAATTTTTTACTCTTCACTCTATAAATATTGTTGAGATTTATTATAGAGATAATCACCTCTGCTGATCTGAAAAATTTTGTAGTCAACAATGTATTTTCAAATAAGAAATTATAATTTTTCATGTCTTTTCTGACTACAACACCCAAGGTGGTAAAAGTAATTTATTCATTATTTTATTTTGGATGAAGTGTCAATAAATATTTAATATGAGCTTTTTTGTCTCTCTTCTTTAATTACTAAGCATACAATTCTTGATCAGTAACATTTGAAACTAGTTTGTCAATCGTTATATTATGGATAATCACTCTACTTTCAACAGTAATGATATCAATGTTGCTATATATTTCCTTAAATATTAATTAAATTTTGATATCTTATTAAGGTTTGATTTGTCATACCTTCACATTTTATAATGAAATCATTCATATACATTGCCCAGTACATACACATCTTCAGTTTTCTATCATGAGATTTTTGCAATAATGATAATAACCTTTATTGCATCTCCAATGATTTCAGTGTACAAATAAAGGAAAAGTCAATCAAAAAAACAGTTAAATGAAAGTTGTTATTAAGTAAATTACCTACATAATGAAAACTTTACTAAATTAGGAACACACAGATGGGTTTTCCATTTCATTTCCATTGTCAATATGAAAATAAAGACGTTATGGTAAAGAGTATGGTAATCACCCTGAAATCTAAATCCTAATAACTCCAATTAGTTCTGAATTTCTTTCCTTTCTGTACAAATCAGGCAATTTAAAAACCAAAGGGTTTACCATCAGCAATTGCTGACTTTGCCTGCTCAATGAAAAACAAAATTATATGGCAGGAATCAAGGTAAGACTGAAAAATTATTGAGATTAATGAAATGACTCAAAAATGTCCACTACGGTTCATGAGAATTGGTACCTGAATATAGCTCTGTCAGCTTTTACAACTAGAATAAAATGGTCTTTGGAGAAAATATTCTATATCAGTCTTAATCCAGTTATATTATTATCACTATTATTACTTTTTTTTACTAATACCTTTGCAAGAATACTTTCAAATTCAAGTGACACATTGTTTGTCAAATAACATTCAAAATAAAAAAAGCAAGTGTGACAAAATTTTTGGATAGATTTACACAAAGTTTATAAATCCATTCAAAACAGATAAATATGGGTTCTGCTGCAAAATAAACATTTTAACTCTTTCATCAGAAGGATAATAGACAGATAAATATTGAAAAATTAAAATATTTTTAGAAAATATAAGCTGAAGGAATCAACCTCAACAGTTGAGCCTGTTTAAAAATTATATTACCTTCCAGAATTAGTATGCTGGATTGATAGATTACATTGAAACACTTGCACATCCATAATTGCATTCCCTACTGAACAGCAAATATCCAATGCTCTTTCAAAGTCATTTCCATTTAATTGATCTTACTCTTTGATATCAGCAACTTCATAAAGGTCTTGAGTGCTGACAAACAATTCAATATCTATACAATATTTTCTTGATATTCAATAGAGTAATTAAACCAAATTCACATGTAACTAAGTACAATTCTTTTTAAATAATAAAGAATCACATAAACAGCTATATTTATATTGCTGCACCAATACTACAATTAGCATTCCATAACAAATACACTTTTGTAGTTCATCTGAAAACTTTCAGGTCTTACCTTTGCTTTAATATTTGTTATAATAGTAGCAATTTTTTTACTTTATGAGTTAGATTTTCCAAGAGTTCAGCAGTATTTTTTCTAAGTCATAATATTAACCATATTTCATGAATGATAAATTTTACACAATTATTAAAATTAGTTACAACAAACTGTATCAAATAAAACACTTGTTAAACATCTGGAGTATTAAACTCATATCAATGCTATAAAATTCATTTTAACCTTCAGGATGATTTTAAGAACTGTAAATACATATAAGTTGCAGCAAGGATTTTGGGACTGTATTATAGATAAGTCACAACAAATACTAATGAATACCAATGGAAAATATATATCCCCATACAAGGCACCATGATATTTAGCCAAAATATCTTAAGAACGAATGGCTCTTATGTGTGAGTTTATGCAGAAATGAATGCAAACAATTCTTATAGGTGAATATATCCATAAGAGCTTAATGATATAGCCACCTCTCTATAGTTAAAACCAGCTTATTGTAATTATTTTCCATTCCTCCCAAGAGATGTACAATGCGGTATAGTTGAAAATGTTTTGTATGTGAGACCATCAATTAATTGTGACTAATGTTTAGGATCAGCTATAAACATCAAGCAAGCCTCAGTATTTTCTTTCACTAATTATATACGAAAGCCTATAAATCAACTTGGCTGAATAAAATTTTAGAGTTCTGCTAAAGTATTCCTATACAAAACACTTTTCTTGTTCACTATTAATGACACACTTGGAATTATATTTTATGTTGACAGAGAATCTATAAGGAAAAGGAACACGGCTGTTGTAAGACATCTGAGTCAGATAATAGCTCCTAATAGCCGGCTATTAGGAGCTATTATCTGACTCAGTTGACAGGGAATGCCTCAGAATTGAGTTATTCATTAACTGACTGAACTGAATTTTTATTAAATTACTTCACTTGATACTTTCTGTCATTACTACATTATCCATACATGCTTAAACCACAAAATCATTAAAACATACTTTTATGAATTGTAGTAGACTAGAAATCTCATCTCACGGAATGGGATTCACAATATATGTAATACAGATGAAATAATTTTAAAATACAATCAGTGATATAGTAACAAGTTCTAAATCAACTTATATTTTGCTCATGAAATATGACAGCTATATCAATAGATAATTAATTAACCCCTTAGATGAGTCATATTTTTTTGTAGCCAAGGTATCTTCTATAAATATTGGCTGTTCCTTTTTGGAAAACCATTAATAAATATATCCCATATCGTCAGAATATCTTATTTCCAGATCTTTTATTTTATGAGCAAAGTAGCTCATAACATCTCATAATATATACCTACACGATGAGTTATAGTATTGATATAGTATATATACATATTTGTATTGATGAATTGATGATGTCACAAATGACTGTTCAATTTCTATTGCCAGAAAAAAGAATTTTATAAATTATTTATAGATGTGATTTTATCACAGAAATTAATATTAAATAATGGCAAACATATTTTAAGTTACCTTTTTGAATAACTTACACTTATTAATTGTAATATAAAAAACTGCAAAAATTCTTTGATTGTATTTTTCTTCCCACTATGGAGTTTTGGGAAGACCTATGTCCATTTTGTTGCACAATTTTCTACTTAATACTAACGACTATAGAGTTATGGTATCGTCAGACCTCTTATCAGAAAAGTGTTATGAGGTTGTGACCTCTAAGATAATCCTCGAAAGAGGCCAAAAACCAAAATCTTAACTTGACGGTTAAAATACTTCGACGAGGGAATTGTGAATTATTTCAGAGCTTAGCTCGAATGAGCAATTTGTAATTCAGTTTAATATAAACAATATGTTTAAATTTACGATCACGTTTCATAACCCTTACTTTATAACACTAGATTTTTTTCATAACCCTTACTTCATTTCAATACAGAATCTCTTTTCAACGAAAAAAACAATAAAAATGCACCTCTAATTAATAATGCTACAATGCAATCTTTACATAAGGTTAGTGGTGATAGCGGCAGTTCCTTTCCTTTGTAAGAATTGATCACTAATCACAATATAACCTTAAAATCTTAGAAAACCACCGATTGTTACTCGAGGATTATTCCTCTGACAATAAAATTGAGACCAGATATCTTGGTTAATGATCTTAAGAGCATCAATCATTTGATTTTAGCTAACATGCAGTAGTTGTCTCGTTTCGCATTGCGCGCGAGTAAACCGAACAAACTTCGCCCGCAGTCGTAGCTGGTCGTAGCAAAACTAGCAAAATTATAAGTTATTCTTAAAAATGTCGGAAGTATATGCATTCAATAAAATATTATTTGTTTGACAGATTCACGATTATTTTAATAAGAGAAAATTTTATTATATGTATGGCTTACAGATGGAATTTAAAACAAACAGTGACGGGGGAATGGTGGGGAAACAATTTAAATCAGTTGGAGCAAGAAACACGAAGTATCGTGACCACTCTAATTACCACTTAAGAAGTAAAGTAGCAGTGGCAAGCTGTGAAAGTGGGAAAACTATAGAGTGATTATATCGATCTAATTTTAACAAAATCATGCTCCGAGTTATCAGTAAAATTTCCTATACCATGTGACTGCATGCCAACGATTGGAATACTCTAGAAACAAAAATGAAGATCATCTCTTTAACCGAAAGGCTTCGATAATCGGAAATCTTCCTCGGAAATGAAGCGTTTCAAGTGTTACACAGGTAGGTTCAAGAGTATTCTCTTGAAAGGAGAACAACCAAAATATATATATTTTTAAAAAAATATTCCACTCTCTTGAATCTGCTTATTCGGTGAAATTCCTTTAAATGTGACATTCTTATTACGGTTTTACTGTAAATATTTTCGAAAAATCAATCTATTTCATATTTAAAGTTTCAATAAAGACAATATTATTAAAAATTAAAATTTACAATTCTTTCTCCTCTCGGCGAATAATATGATGGTATATTTTTACTGCATGCTACATGTTTGCAGTGTTTTTTTTTTAAGCTTCTTGACCAGCGCTACCGATCGCAATCCTTGAAACGAGGTCTCAGGTTTTAATAACTTATATTTTGTGCAATCTCCTCGCATTTTCCTAAGTCCCCTTTCAATGCCTTCGCAAAGAGTGATTATTCCCATCCTCGAAATGCTTGCTTACCATGTGCAGATGTTTCTCCTAATTTTTAGTGGTTAATGCAAACCATCTATAAAATAATGAAAATATTACAGCAAAAAGGAGAACTTATACTCACATAAATGGACGTCATTTACACATTTCTAGCTAGCATACATAATGGAATTTATTTGAATTGTGGTAATGTCAACTAAATCATGATTTTATTTCTCTGGGATACGTTAGTGGTGAATCACGCTAACAACAAATGAATCCAAGAAGTGGGTTAGCAGTTATTTCTTCACATCTAAATTCATCAGTCTTAAAATGTCAGTTATCTTGAGATTTAATGGAATCTTAAACGATTTTCAGAGATTGCGTTGTATATACAACCTTGTATTAGGATTTAAAATATATTTTATGACTTTTCTTGAGCATCGTGAAGGCAAAATGGAAGAAAATCGTCACTGCCTTTTATCATGTTGCTTATTTTCCCTTAAGTAAACGTACAAGTTGCTCGAAGAAAGAATTTTTCTCAATATTTAGTAATGTGGATTGTATACATTGGAAGGTAATTTATGGCCACTTCATTTTCAGTATTCTATCACACATCAGTACTTAATATTTGCCTTTCTGGTAAGGAGCACAGTTTCCTCTTGGGCTCCTAGTACATCCTCTAATATCAGATATATTGAGATGAAGAATTAAAAGAATCTTTCTTGAGTCTTTGAGTGTTATAAAATTACTTAAAATTATTTCCCACTCAATGATGGAGCATTATTTTGGTAGGAATACGTTTTTATTGTTTCAAAATATATTGTGGAAGTATCCTAACAATCACTCATATTATTTAGAGATGATGTTTCCTTTGAGGATGCAATCATCTTAAGCATTATAAATATGTAAATTAATCTTACTTTCTCAATAACAGGTCTTTGTGTCATCATTCTGCAAATAAGTTCCAATGGTCGTCCTAATCTTATAGTGTTAAATGCTTAATCATAGAAATGGGAAACTAGTAGCTGATAGGGTACTAGATGTTATCTCAGGAGTGTTAAATTTAAAGCATGATAGTATTCTTGGGTAGTAATCAATGCCATAAAATTAATTGCAACATTGTTTAACTGAGGAATAGAAAACATGGAACTTAACCAGCATTTATAGTAATTCCTGAAAAGGTTGAATCTTTTTTTGCAATGGCATGAAGATGATGGTTGCCATAAAATACTTAACAATTCAGTCAGTTTTTCACCTTTTCATGGTTACCAGACATTGAATTTGGAAGTGTCCTTAATATATGCACTGATACAAACAATAAAGAGCTACATGCTTTGAATTACTACCTTCCTGACCTATCCTTGGAAAAAGGTTCCACAAAGTTTTTGCTTACACTACAATTGCTTAAGAGAGGATGTAATTGATTGGTGTGATGAATTCTGAAAGTAATATGCTAGATATTTTGCCTTTAGTTTCAGTCATTACTCACCCCTTAGTTTTAAAATCGAGTAAAATTCTTCCGTCAACTTCCACATTTAATTTTCACTCACTTTCCTTGTAAGTGAAAAATCAGCCCCATTTTTTATTACTTACAGAATCTGTATCTTCATTCATGATTTCAGTATGGAGGGTAAACAAGGTATAGATTCAGGGGATAAGTAAGATACTGACATTTTTCAAGCCTGTTGAAAATTACACTTGCATGGTGATCTTGTTGAGAAATTGTGCATACTGCTTTATTCAAAAGGGTAAAATAATTTCTATTCACGATATTGAGCATCAGGAAGTAGGAGTCATGAGAAACTATGATTAGACACTGCCTTACAACCCACCAGAAACATATTAAGTCTCTGTGATCAACACATTCTAATCACATGGTACCAACTTAGAATGTTTTCCAGAATGTTACATCTTTGGACATTTAAATTGACTGGTAGTTGCAGGGGAATTTATTCACGTTGAATCACCATAAGAAACAATCAAGTCTGTAGCTTGAGGAACTTAACCACCCTCTCTCTTATGTCTTAAATAGGTAAATTCTGGCTATGACAAAATAGTTGCCAGTTAATATAATACTTTAATTATTACGAAAATGATTCTTCAGTTCTTGTGTGTTTGGTCAATACTTAAATCTTAATGAAAACATTTGATTTTGAGATGGGAAATGATTACAATAAAGGCTTGGGAATGATCTTATGGTTCATTTGAAACAGTGGACCCTGAATAATGAAAAACCATGTATGCATAACAAGAATTAAACATGCTATTTATTTTATCTACCTATAAACAAATATGGTATTTGCAACCAATACTATCAGGTAAAATAACAATGCTACCAACAGTATATTACATCAGGGAAAGGATAACAACTGAAGATGTTACAGAAGCAGTCCAGCTGCTGGAGAGCAGACTAACACAAATTTGTAAACACTCATTAAACAATATGTATAAAGATGAGGTGGGATGGCCATTTGGTTTTAAAAATCATGATTAGAGATTCCACAATATCACTATTTCCACAATTATATACAGAAGTAATAACAAACCATTAAAACCTGACGTGATGTAGAGGATTCATGTCGACATTTCATCTCCATTCCTAAAGTGACCCTTTTCTTTTCTCACATCAAACTCCCATGCTTACACAGACTAGTATCTTGCTGGAAATTGTTGTAAGAAAACTGTTATTGCCACTAGTCCTGAAGAAAACACCTTTTAACTTCCTAAGTGCATGACAATCCTAAAGTCACAGATAGTGTTAATGTTTATTGGCAGTAAGTTTACCAGAAAAATATTGAGTTCCTGCACCAGAAATAAATCTTTTCGATAAATATATACACAGCCAAAGTAATGTTGAGCAAAGTACCATTTACATGAATATTTGACCTTTTGTTGCGCGTTTAAATGTTAGTGGTTAGACCACAGAATTAAATTTCAGGGGTTGTAAAAACCCACCGGAAACAAAAATGTTCCTTAGCAATCCAAATTGTTATGTAACCGAGTAAAATTCTAAAATTTAAAAGGATAACAGAATTGATGAAAATGAAATGATTCGCTTTCATGATCTTAGTATCTCACAATTCTTAAAACTGTTACTCTCTTAGCGAATTTGGATAAATTTGCTTTCTATGATATGCTGTTGGCATATGGAATGATGCCTCAGATAAAACAACCTCCCTTGATTTTCAAGTCGCTATATCGTACAAAAAGCTACCTGTGTTCCTAAGTATTTAATCCTATCATTCTTTTTTCTCGTCTTCTTCTTTCCCACCCAAGTAATTGTAATTTACAAATCTAACACCTTGAGTCAGCTGTGCTGCTTCGTTGGTGAAGTGGCAAGCAAAGAGAAGCAAGTTTTGAGGCTGCACCTTCCAGGCAAATCTCATAAACATCATGGAATAAAGACATAATGCTGAAATACAAAAGAAAAGCAGGGTATGAATATTTTGTTCAACGTACTTATCCCATATGTTGAGCGAACACGTACGTCAATTCAATAAAATATAGGCCCAACAGTGTCAACTGGCCAGGAATAATTATATCTCTCTTGCACACCCGAGTCTTTAGCATAATAGTTCAACTGATTAACGTTACTCAGTCTCAATAACCTTACCTAAGGTCATTTTTCCGCTGATGAATTGGGGATGTTTTTGAGTGTCGGCAATAGCAGCAATAGGTATTCCCCAGTTGGCAACAGGTCCCCAAAAATGTGTGCTAAAACAAGTATTTTAACTCTTTAATTACCTACGAGTGATACAGAGATGATAGAACGACATTGCTCAGGGGTAACTTTGAAATTCGAATATCTCTCGTACAGCAAGTCATAAAATTTCGTAAAAGTAATACTTGGTCTCACCTCATTAAATAATCACGGAAATCTTTACTTTTCAAGTGTTCCACGCCTTTTTTGATCAAATTTGCAGCCATGGTTTGATGCTATAGGTAGTGCAAGTAGTAACAAAAATAATTCACGTCAAACGTGTGATATCTCCGACGTAATTCCAACTTAATATTCGAACGCAGCCCAGATTTCTTTTTAATCCCTTTTCAAGATTCTGGTTGGATAAGTTGCCGACCAAGGCCTACCACATCCAGAGCATAAATAAAGTATAAAACGAGAGTAAAAGAAAATGGAAAACAGTGTCGCACCGAATTACGTCAATTCGAAAGTATTTTCGTCAATTTTGCTGCTGAGTTATCCGTACCAGTATCATCACTGAAAATTTTTCTGATATGAAATTTTAAAAATGAAAGCTAGCTAATATTTAAAGTAGTTATGGCCGATTGAGTTTGTTAGGAACTAAGAAGTGAATTACAGCAATGGCATCGAAGTTACTTTTAGAAGTTGTGATTTCACAATTGTGTGAAATTACATGAGTGAATGTTTCAGAATGGAAATGTTGTAAAATGTTCGTTTATCTTCGTTTTACGAAGATTTACAACTATGCACTTGGAGTAATCTGGAAGGGTTATGATTTCAGGTTGCAACTCAGGAATAGTTTTCTCGTCTCATATGCTTATTTAGTCCACTCAGTAAAACATTTAATGACTTTTCAGTCCTTAAAGCTCGCTATGATTTTACAGAATAGTGCGATTATTGATTTTTCTCACTTGACCTTGCCCATGCGTAGAAAACAGCGCGGATCGACTACAAGGAGTTTTATACTTATGAAAATAGGTATTTAATAAAAGTAAAGGAGGCTGTATGAAGTATAAGCTTTGCCATAGAGATTAGTGATCCTTGTTGGAATAATATATGAAAGATATGTCCGTTTGGTCATCCTGGAAGTGAGTACTAATATAGCAACCTATGAACTGAGATCTCAATGCCTTGATTATGTTGCTTGTTTATAATAAAGATAAAATAATGAGTCAGTGTATTCACCAGAAGTTATAAACGTATGTTCAGGTTGTACAATTATTGAGTTAATAAATGTGAATTAAATTACAAGGTTAGCATTCATTTCATTTGATTCATAAAATTGCTGTGATTTGTTACTGTTTAGGGCTGCAGTTGTTGATAAATATGTGACTATGTTTTCCTTTGATGTGAAGTACTAATTTGAAGATAATCTTTTTTATATGCTACCGTTATAAGTTGAATTTTTCTTTATGCATTTTCAAATTTTTCTGTCGTAGCTTAAGTATACTATTTCTTTTTCTTTGTAATTTCAAACAATTTATGTAAGAGGGCTTGATAAATAATAAAGCTATTATATTTCTCCCGTATAATAAAGCTATTATTATTATATAATCTAGGTTCTTGATCCATAATTACTAGGATATTCAGAGCATAAAAATACATTATCTTATTGTATTTTTATCACTTTCCTTGATTTGCCATTACTGTAATTGCGAGGCAAACTATGTGTCTGTATGTTCACAGACTATCCTTGTCATAAATATTATAGCAGCAAGAGATAATTAAATGTTTTTTTAATATTAACCGCACATATTCAGTTCTTCATAGTTTCAGAATATTTTTCTGAACCTATTTACCCAGAAAATTTTTGGTAACATATTTCAGGTAACCATTTGTTGACTTCTTGAAAATTGTCTTTACTCAAATAATGCTATTGCCCTTCTGTAGTTGTTTATACTGGGCATAAACATGAAATACATCCATTAAATGTTCATCAACAACTATGAAAGGAAGGGAATATACAGCTTAAAAAATGAAAGGAAATGTGTTAAACAATTACTGTAACATTTTCCAGATTCGTGTATCCATAGGTGGGAAAATGAAGATGTGTATTCTAACAAGGCTAATAGCATGCTGAATGTAATTTGCTTGCTTAGTAAATCTATATATGTGTATGTATCAAACATTTTTTATAAGGGTGTAAGGTAGATGCTTTTAGATGAGATGGATTATTAATGATTTTCGTTCGAATTATTTATGGTAACATAATTTAAGCTAACATCTTGCTAGTAATTGATGTACAGCTGTAAGGTATGTCCATTGTGTAAGAGCGTTGCTATGCCTAAACTGAGCCTAATGACATTGTTAGTGAATGGCTCATAATCAATGCAGCACCTGTGCTATCATATTGGCTTTTACTCAATCTCAGTGGGTCCCTGCTATCAATATGGTAAATTTCCTAATTTTTTCCTTATGGTTAGTCAATATCTAGGCTCTCACTGGATAATTGGGGCTAATTTCATCATAAAAAATACCTTGTCTACCTAGTGGTGAGAATTGTGTATGAGAAGCTTAAAAATATGATAAATAATACAACTGTCTAAACTCTAATTTCATCAGTATTATTTGGGAAAGTTCCATGACGAGTTAACACCATCTCAGCTATTTATTGATTCTCTATGGAGCTGTTAGTAGCAAAGAATTGTTTATTTTGATGCACTTCTTTGAAAGTATCATTGAAATGGAGAAAATTAAAGGTGTAGACACCTTGAATCAGGCGACAATCATTTAGCTTAATTCCTTGAAATAGCATGCATTTCTATTTAAACCACATCTTTTAATCACTTCTTAAAAACCACCGAGAACTCGGTTGTAGTTATAAAACAATACTTTATGAACTTCTTCATGCCAGCAACATTTCTGGATATGAATGATTGCCTAGCATTCCAAACATATAACACATCAAAACTTTTCACATTCATTTTTTTAACTTATAAGTTAAAAAGTTAGATAAAACAGTTATTTCACATAAGTAAATTAAAAACAATGACATATAATGTGACAGCATCTTTACTTTAGTAGCCTGACGATGGTGTAAATTTGCACCGAAACCATGGTCGCAGTAATAAATTCTGTGGAAAGTAAATCATTGATTTTTTCTTCGTTTTTTAAAATGAAATTCCACCAGATTTCACTTGATACTTTTAATTTTGTTGTATCTTAACCTTATATGTTTACCTTATGTTCAGAGATCTTAGTCCTTTGATGAGAAATGGACTGTCTCCTGAGAAAATAATAACCGCCTTCAAGTCTCACTAACGATTCTCTAACATAATTTCACCTATAAAATGTAGTCATAGGTTTATATTTCTTAGTTCAATTGCATTATCTGAATGGTTCCCAGAGAGCCATCCACCAAACTTTAGAGAATCATTTGAAGTCTTCGTTAGTTTTTGCGTTCTGCCTATAATTATTATTCTAATTTACACTCCTTTTGTTTCTGTAAGACTAAAATGTGAAACTTTTGAGGGAAGGTGAACTTAAGTTTGAGATATTCACATTGCTATTATAATATTAAGTATTGAGTAACCATGGTTATACTAAACATGTCATTCTACTTCCATGTTTAGTTCAAGTCCAACTTCCATCTTATCATATGGAAATTATACTTTAATTTCTTTGGAAAATGTATAACTGTGGCAATTCTTCATTCTACTAATGTTTTGCTTTTAAGTATTCAAGAATTGTAGTATATTTTTCATCCTCAATTAGCAGTCCTATTAAAAAAAATCAGTGAAAGCATGTGAATAGGCAGCTGTTTCTCGTCAGGCAGTGTGTTGTTGTGCATTGGTAAGCCAATTTGTTTAGAGTTGATGTTATTCACTATTTACATAAGTTTACTGTAGTTGTTCTTTGATATTGTGAGAGCAATTTATGAGCTTATAACCATTTCCATGCCAACATCGCATTCTAGACACCATTTAAAATGCGATCCAGCTTTAAACGAAGGCGAATTAATGATAAAAGAAGATTTTAAGCACCTATTACTGTGTCAATTACGAAAATTTTGTGGTAAGGTACCAACATTTCAGTATCAAATTCACACTGGCCTCAACTTAATAGTATGAATTTTCACTCTTATCGAAAAGCTAGCATCGTTTACGACATAATTAATTAAGGAATCTCGAAACACATTCAAGTGTAATGGTTAACTCATGTAAATTAACTTTCCGAAGATGAACAATAAAATAAAGCATTTACTACTTGGTTTGAACCATGTCTTAGAGACAATGGATAAATGAACTTACATTGTAATTAATGCAAATGTAATCATTAAAATAGAGCATTTATTAATTGAATCAAGCGTTAAAGACGAAGGGTATGATCTTGTAGATACAATAGGCATCAACTACTTGAATAATCTGAACGCGAAGGAAAACGATGAACCAGATTTGTGAAGATGGCTTAATGTACATACTTAATTGTACTTTGTATTGGTGCATGAGTATAACGTACTCGGGTGAACGAGAACGTGCTCTACAAAGTAGTAAACTACTATTTTTCAGTTTCTTCTATTCCAAGAAGGAATCGATTTCATGCGGTACGTTACAGTATCGGAATATACCGTTCAAGACAACTGTTTACACCTTCTGATGATTTAAGCAACTATTCTTGTTCAAACTGCAACAGACGTTTGGGAGATTCATTAGCAAGTCAATACAATTAACTGAAAATTAATCTTTAAAGAAGTAGGTTAAATTCTTTTGATGATATAAAAAGTTCTGAGAAAATTATGAAATCGAGTCGGTAGCAATTGTCCTCTTTTAGTTATATGTTGTGGTTAAATTTCATCAGTGTAATGTATGAGATGTAATGAGGAATACAAATTTTATCGATTAGAATACCAAGACATGACTGCATTAAAGACGATAAGATTTAGTACCATCACGAACTTCATCTTATAGTGTCAGGAAGCCTTTAATTAAATTTCACCATGTAAGCAGTTACTCGTGTTTGATGTAATGAAATTTGCGAACAAAATCGAAGACTTGATGAAAGTACAATCTCAAAGATAATTTCAAATTCTGACTAGTTCATGCGAAGCACTTGGAAATTATCAAGTAATATGCCGTAAATAGTTTTCTAGAATTGAACTGTGTGTAGAACAAGAATTATGCTTAATATGTATGGAATCTGAGTTCTCACTGTTATTGTATTAGCATTCAGAATCTCATTGAAATAGCTTCGCCAACCACGAGCTACAACCGTCACGCTTGGGCGTAAATCGATATCACATTTATTGATGGAAAGCGAGCTGGTTGTGTGGGAACATTCCCTTGATTCTGCCAGCAAGTTTTCCGTTTGCTTTGGTGACATAGTTATACTCTTATGATGCCGGTTTACATTCCTGGTGGAACCATTTAAAATTTGAATACCCGTGAAGCTTGTTTCATTGACCTTACTTGCCTATTAGTGCCATTTCTGTGTACGGAGGGCAATTTGAAGGCCATTCATAAATACATGTTGTACTATTATTATGTACCCATTCGTAGTCTTGAAAATACGATTGTAAGAGTTATCGCTTTGTAGAGAAACAGGAAGCTACATTGGACAGGAAAACTTGTGATACCTTTTCCTCGGTTTTACTAACTTCATTCACGTGATTCGGGTCATTCCACTCCAAGCCGATGGATAGTGAGCTGGCCATGCTAAAATTAGGTACTTCAAGAGGATGTTCGTTAAACGAAATCTTAACTTTTAACTGTCGGATAATAGGAAATTTAGCATTCACCTCCCCCTTGTGTGACATCGCAGTAGTTATGTACGAAACGCATCCATCTTGGAGTCCTGAAATAACCCGCAATTTCGTACGTGTTAGTCAATGAGCCCATCTGTCATTTCAAGATGTCCAGCTAACGTTTAAAAGAATAAAGTCTCTTGTATTTAAATTATCAGGTGTTTATAATTACGACCTTTAAAACTTCACTAAATATTAGACCATGTCCAATGTGAACATTTTAATTCGTCAAATATTTGTTGGCGGAATAAGATTACTCTAATCTTGATAAGTGTTCGCCTTACGTTCTGTAATCCCTGAAAATGTAAGGCTTTGTTATGAAACTTATCCATATTAATGATCCACCTATAATGCGTGGTACTTCGATTATAGTTCGAAAACTAATTCATCATTATTTACTTCAAAGAGTGGCTTTGACGTAGGAAATAACGTCTTCAAATAGCATTTTTGTCCGAAAAATAGGGACTCAAGCCTCTTTAAATACAATGAAATATTCCTATAAACTTTCATCGAATCTCGAACAAAATAGAGGGATGTGAAAATTTTAAACATGGCGATCTAAGCTATGCTATGGAAGCCGGTACAGCTTTTTTCCCGCTACGGAAGCCGGCGGAAACATTTACTAGCGGCGTCACTGTAGACTCGCATCGCATCATCCATAGCATGCTGAAGATGAGATATTAATTACTCGAATATTAACATTTAGCCTTAAGTTGCCATAAAATTCCGTGGATAAACTTAGGATAAATTTTAAAAGGTTAATGAAATACAATTAAGCAATTTAAAGTCCATATGATGCTGTATAAAAGTAAACTTTCACATTTATAGTAAGGGCTGGCGACCGTAAACACTTGATGCGAGTTTCACTCTTCCCAGCATTCCTCTCTGTAGGTACGCGGACCCCAAGCTACGCTTCTCTCTCTCCGCCATTCGTCGTAGTGCAGTGAGGACGTGGTATTGTGTCAGTCTCAGACTCTAAGTAGCTATGGCCGAAAATCAGGAGTACGAAGACATGGCTAACGGTGAATTTGCTCAGGATTCTGGTGAGCAAAATTTTGAACAACAACAGGAAGAGCAAATGAATGGCGAAGGCGTTGAGGGAGAAGGAAATGAAGACGGAAATGAGGCTGGAAACCAAGTCGCGCCAACAGATAGTGGAAGTGCGGAAGCACCTGGACGGGATGATGACAGGTAAAAAAGGAATATCAAACTATTCCAAATTTCCCCAAATCCACCACCAAGGATAACATTTAGGCATGCCATACGCTCTATTGATTAAGATTTTTGCAGTTTTCATGACTTTTCCAACATGGCGGTGTCGCCGCATCATAGCTTGACCATTTTGTATCCGAGCCCATCCGCATTATTTTCTGCGTGTAAGTGTTAGAATCAGTGTTGCATTGTACAATGTTATGAAAGTTTCTTTCGGAAGTGGTTTTTTTTAATCACTTCTGTTTATAGTTAGGCGATTTCGCGTTCAAAAGGTGGATGATCAATGTTACTAAAATGGCGGCGTCATGGCGTGCCTAAGTTTCCTGGAAAGGACTTTGGTAAATCGATTGGTGTGAAGCTCTATTTACCGGCCAACTTTTTAGTTAAAAATTGCAGCAGCTACTTATCAACTCCTTGCTCTACTCCTATTAAAGTCCATTTAAAGCTAATTTTCTGTTATTTTCAGATTCATTGGAAATAGGCTTAACAGTTACCTATCATCAAAAGATGGCGATGCAATTCGTTAATGTTTCGAACTGAAACTGTATTGCAAATAATTGATGCTTTGGGTTTCTTCTTGTATCAAAAGTTATTAATTTTTAAATTTAATATTTTTGTTAAATTTAATCAGTGTGTTGCTACTTAGTGGGTAATGCTTTCCGTTAAGGTAAGATGTCTAAATCACAAGTGGTAAATGGTTCGGTGACATGTATGCTCAATATTATTTATATTTAGATACCCTTTTCGTATCTGGTAGTGTTCTTATGTGCTTATCCCTCGAGGGACAATATTAGGTGGCATTCACCTGAGATTTTATTGGAAAAACGATAAATGCGTGTTTGTGCATTAGAGGATTAAATTTCCTTGTCATAAATGTGTTGCTGTGAAAGAATTTATTTTAACTGTGTAAATGTGAAATGCCCAATAATTTCTTTTTCAGTGCTTAGCTGTAGATAAAGCAAACGGTTGAGAGGTAGTTGCATTTGATATTTTTAAATGAAGCTTTTGACTGGTAAATAGTGCTTCCGCCTTAATTTAAGTTTAAAATCAGCAAAACTTTTAAAAATTTATTTCATTTTTAAAGTCTTGTCATGTAAATTTTTTCACATTCTGTTTCAGATACAGATTTCTTGATGCATTTTCATTTAAAAATGTAAAGTCAGTTTCAATAAAAATTTGAAAAATCCTTTATTGATTCCTACAGTGCCTCACTCAGAGCAGAGCTTACAGAGTCCTGTTTACAATTTGTCATCTGGCAGTGGAGCCTTTTCATGCAAATAGCTTACATGAGCTTCTTTCTATGCTCAAGGTTCCTTTCTTAGTATTTAGTGTTCACTGTGAAGTAACCTACCTTCTCCTCCTTCAGGTGTGACGCACATAAGCAAGATGCAATGCTGATGACATCCTGGCGCTGACCCATGGTATTTATTCCTGGGCTCTTTCTAATGGCAATGTCAAACAAGTAACTCAGCACTATAATAAAGAAATGGTCAATTAGTGCTTTAGTCCATTGCACTGGCCACAAATATGACCACAATATTTTTCCTCACCTTTGTAATGACCAATTATAGAATTTAAATGTTCATAACCCTTGCCTTCCACATTTTCTCCAGCTTTTGTTTAAATTTTACAGATTGGTGTGTAAGCTTTGTTTTCTCAGATTTTACAGATGTCTTTTTTATATTGTGGCTCAGTTAGTTGACTATTGTCAATGCTGAACCTGCTGATGTAACATGAGCAAGGCGTTTTTGACTCATTGAATGGACTTGAGTCTAAGCTTTAAAGCTCCCTTTGTTAGTCAGTCTTGTCTGTTTACGAGGTGTTTATTAATGCAAGACAATCTATTTTCAGGAAACTATTTGTTGGAGGACTAAGCTGGGAGACCACAGACAGTAAGTACTTTTCTGCAGTAATTGTCTTTAATGGATTTGGGCCGACCGTGGGCAGACATTAATTTTCGCTTTTTTTTCTTGCAGAGGAATTAAGAGAGCATTTCAGTAAACACGGTGAAATCGAGAGCATAAACGTAAAGACCGATCCTAACACTGGAAGGTCTCGAGGATTTGCATTTATCGTTTTCTCTTCGGCTGAAGCCATCGACAAGGTGAGTGGAGCGAGATTGGAGAACTCTTAAGTGATTTTTCTAATGCAGGGTGTGGTACTGACTTAGTGCGTTTTTTTTACAGGTTTTGTCTGCTGGAGACCACATCATTAACAACAAGAAAGTCGACCCAAAGAAGGCAAAGGCCAGGCACGGAAAGATTTTTGTTGGAGGTCTTGTTCCTGAGCTCTCAGATGATGACATCAAGGGCTTCTTCTCACAGTATGGCTCCGTAAGTATCCTGTAAATTACCTTAAGTTCACCGTGCTTGGCGTTTTGGATAGTTGTTAATTTATTCCTTCGTTTCCAGATCGTTGAGGTCGAGATGCCGTATGACAAGACAAAGAACCAGAGGAAGGGATTCTGTTTTATCACCTTTGACTCAGAACAGGTCGTGCAGGAGCTTCTCAAAACGCCCAAGCAAACCATCAATGGAAAAGAGGTATGTTTCCATGTGTTTGAGGTTATTTTGCGAGTTTAATCGTCTTAAGTTTAAAGTTGTTACGTGGTCGTTACCGCGTTACATGATTGTTTGAAGTTTTACGTGATGATAACCTAAAGTCAGTTCTGCTACTGAAGTATCGTGAATGATAATTTAATTCTGATTTAATCTCCTGCCGCAGTACGTGCTGATTATGTTTGAAGTTTCGGTAAAATAATTATGTTTTTCTGGTTTGTAGGTTGACGTAAAGAAGGCTACTCCTAAGCCTGATGCTATGGGTATCCGGGGCCGCGGAGGTGCCGGCGGCGGTGGTGGTCGTGGTGGAAGGGGACGAGGCAGAGGAGGTAGGGGAGCCAGAGGAGGTGTGTATGGCTTAAAAAAAACTTCCTATTTACGAGACATTTTAACTTAAAACATTTCGGCCATTTTGTAATGTGGTGCATTGAAATCTCTTGCAGGCTGGGGAAACCAAGGTTGGGGTAACCAGGGCTACGGAAACTATGGTTACAATCAAGGATATGGAGGTGGTTATGGTAATTATAATTAGATGTAAGTTGATGTGTCTTACCAAGTGCTGTCGTAACATTAGTATGCACTTGGTAGGATTCATCATGATTGTGCATGAACGACAGCTCTGTGGTAGAACTGTCTCTTCATTGATCCAAATCTTTTCGATAGGTTACGGAAACTACGACTACTACGGCAGCGGATATGGCAACTATGGTTATGGAGGATATGATTACACCGGATACAACTATGGAAACTATGGTAATGTTGGCTCTCGCTTAAGAGTACAATAAGGCATTTTTTCAGGCTGCTTATTAGTAATTATGCATGTCTGGTAAACGGGCAATGACGGCTATTGCTGTTGATTAACGCATGCTCATGTCAGGGCAGTCGAATCAGTACAGAGCTGAAGTCTGGTCAAGTCATTAGTTTATCATGGTAAAGCAATGCAAAGCTGCCCACATAGCATGGTGCATGTGGGACCAGGAAGTCAGGATTGTTAGCATGTTTTACTTTACTATAATTACAGTAAGCTGTCACAGAACTCAAGTGATATTTAAATCAGCAAGTCTTAATTGCACTCATGGTTAAGATTGTTCATATATTTACAAAAGTTTGCATTTAATTGATGCTGTAGTTCTGGCTTAGCCTGCGTAAATAGCGTAACTTTTTTATACGGTCATTCTCTTAGAATTCCTTCATTAGAGAAAATGTTAGTGATTGCATTGTGTCAACGTCATGAATTGGGAGTGTGATTGACAATTGCTACACTACAGATTTAACTGATGGGCTTTTATTTCCACTACAGACTACGGATATGGGAATAGTTATGATGGAGGATACGGAAGAGGTGGCCGTGGGAAAGGTATATAATTCCTATCCCATTGTATTGTCATTGTAGTTCCTCCTTTACACCCATTTTCTTTGCACTCGAGCTTAGCAGTGTCGTTGCTACTGCTGAATAGTGCATGACAGATAATTTTCTTTTCCTATTCAGAGCATTCCTTGTACTTCAGTGCTCATTTACCAGTATTTCATTTAAGTTTTTGGTCCCAGTGAGTAGTGAACAGAATGCATGACGAATTTTTTCAAGGAGAAAAAATAAGTTTTTTTAGAATTTTTTTAACCCTATAACAAAATGTGTGGTTTTTGAAATTGCTTACCTGTCAGTTAATTGGTTTAAAAATATATTTATATATATATA
>KZ308158.1:1769553-1817550 GCA_000376725.2 Ladona fulva
TATATATATAATTATATATATGGCACGGTGTCCAGACTGTAGCAGTAGACATATTTACTAATAAATAGTCGTTGAAAATTTTATTAATTACTATTCCTCTTGAAGGAAGATTTACAAGACTCCACTTTTTTTGGTCGGTATAAATTCACATGATGAGGGAAAGGGGGAGAAAAATACTTGGGTACCCTTCAAGAGGAAGGTGATCATATGTTGCTTTATTTCAGATTTCCCTCTCGAAGCATGCAGCTGGCAGCTTTAATTTTTAAGACTAAGAAACCTTCGCTTTCAGGGAATGGTTACCAGATGGCGGTGATTTCAGATGTTTTCGCGTAGGGAGTGTGCGAGCTAATAGAGATTAAATTTTGCAGGTAATCAAGGTTACGGTGGTGGCAAGCAGAGGGGAGGTAGCCGTCAGGTCCAGAGACACCAGCCGTATTAAGGTCTCACTGTACCTGATTGTGGTGTATGTTGTATTTTGTCTTGGTAAGTAAAACATTGGGAAAGATTCGTTGCTAGCTTGTAATGCATGCTTTAGTTGAGTGGTTTTTTTAGGGAAACTTTTGCTCCCCCTTTCTCACTTCTGTTTGAATTTATACTGATTTAGGTTTTTGTGTTGTAGTTTCACTAAATTTATTTCTTGTGCTGTTTCTATTTTTGCATCAATTATTCCTATGAAAGTAGGACTGCTCAGGAAGGACTCCAATTTTTTTTTTTTTACTGTAGCCGTGTCTTTTAGGGCATGTTTATATATGTAGTATTCTCAACTTTTTGTTCCTAGTGCATCAGTATTTTAATGGCCTTTTAATCTTTTTCAGATTAGTCTTATGTTGCACATCATACTTTGCGTCATCTGTGTGACTCCATCATTCCATTGGATTTCCCTGTCTAATGCATCCATCATCGTCAAGTGAAGTGTCATTTGGGCTGCCAAAGTGTGAAAGTTGTATAAGCAAGGAAAGAAACGGACTTAAAAGTGCAACGGCAGCCCTTAATGAATTGGACTTAACTCATTAAGTTATGAGACATGTGAACGTGGTCGGTCCAAATGCTTGTGTACTGTTCTACCTTGTAATATGGGTCAATTTTGAAAATTGTCACTGGCCAGGGCAGTCATCACAAATTTCAGGGATTTGGACCTTCAACCTTCAAGAATCTTTTTAAATTTTTTTTTTACAGTGCAAGACTTTGTGGGGATGTGTTGTCTTCATGTTCATTGGAGCTAATGGCTTCTAATAAAATCATTTTTGTGTATAACCTGAATTTTTCTTGTAAACCTCACCCTCTCGAATTGAAAATAAAGATGTTTAAAATTTATTCTGACTTATGAATGAAATGAACGAAGAAAAACTATAAACCTTAACCTTATAATCTATAAGAGTAATAATAGAGAGAAAAGAGAGTTACTAGCGTTACCTATCGAGATACAAATGCTAAAATCTGTGGAGAGTCCGCGTCATTGTGGCGTTACGAAATACTTCCCGTGGCGCTGGTAGTAGAGCGTTTTATTGACGAAGTAGCAGAGTTTTACGGCAGATTTTCCCCGCCATCCGCCATATTGCGCTATTCAAGTGTTTCATTGTTCACCCCCTAGGTGATTTTGCTCGGACATGCGGTTGTACTTTCCACCATAAATATTGAGACTAACGGCAAGAAACAGTTGCACACTTGAACTAAGCTTTAAGATTTCTCCCCGATAAAACCCGTAAGTTATTAGACACTCGCCAGTGGCCATGGTTGTTCACAATTATTAAAGTTCTACTTTTTCTAATATGTCGACTACTGTTGTGTTCTGCTTATGAAGGTAACCGAATTGATACTCGGTACACGTGTTTTCAATTTTGGTTCATTGAGGCTTTAGTTGCCGTTAATTTTGTTCTGTTAATTATTTGGAAGCACTGGTGTAAGTATTTTCGTGGTTCTTTTTCGTTTTGGTCTTTAAATTAGTTCAACCAGTTCACGTGTTTTAATTATCGCCTATTTGCATCTCGCTAGAATGGTAGTGTACTCAAAAATAATAAACAACGCTATTGAGCAACGTGAATTAGTGTCGTTTATGGATTTTTCGATTCGTTTGGTTAATGTAAGCGTGTTATATTGGTGAATGTGTCAATTTGCAAATGCTTAGTAATTGATAGCTGAATAGATTGTTCTAGTTAACTAACAACGAACTTATCTGGCCATCAAATTTAGCGTTGTATTCATTTGAGATTAACTTCGGTGGTATATTTTAGTACCAAGCGATAGTGATATATTTTGCTGAAGCAGCGTGTAGCTGTGTGTATAAAGATCGTAAGCTCGAGAGAGCGTAGTTGGCACTGCATTCATGCAGTTCAGTCCTAACGTAGCCTCTGATATTACAGAAAGTTTTTTACTTGACGTGCTAGATCAGACCGTATACATGCAGTCAATTCACTTCTCAGTTAAGGTAGCTTATCGATGATTTCATTTCCGTAATCATATCGTAAGATACGCGTTGGATCTTCATTGAGTGAGATAGTTGCATTTGTTAGGTATTGGGTTAGGTTGCTTTCTATTCCTACTAGTTTTAGAATGTCTCTGTTATTGAAAAATTAACTTTAAATGCAAACTCGACGTAAATATTCACTTAATGATGTGTCTTAGTTAATCGTAAAATATACTGCTATCTAATTTCTGTTTTCCAGCTTACGGAACGGAGATTTTCATCTTTATTTTTCCTTTATAGGTTTAGACACTTCCCTTCCCAATAAGAATCCCTAGGTTTGAAGATAATCACTTGAGCGACCAGAGGTATATCAGCTTGAAATGGTCATGGAAGCCACCCCATCCCCGCAAAATGTTGGCCGGGAGTTTGTGAGGCAATATTATACCCTTCTCAATGAAGCTCCTGAATTTCTGCACAGGTGTGTTACTCTTGGAGTATTATCTGGTTGAATGGAAGCGGAAATTTAATTTGAAATGACGAAATTGCATGCCAGTGGGTGACAATAATTCTTGTAATAATGGTTTTTAACGGAATGGTTACTCGGTGCAGCAATGGTTACAAGATAAGTTTTGTATTCTTTATTGTGGCACTGTTATGTTTCTATTTGTTAAATCAATGCAGTAGTTTCGTCAAAGGATTGTCAATGGAATTTGCCAAGTTTAAATTATCCAAAATTTAGCTTGACCAATTAAATACTTGGAGGGTAAGTTCATGGAAAGTTTATGAAGATAATGGATTTGAATTTGAAATAATTACTTAAAGTAGATCGTATATCATAGGGTATATAATCCACTATGTAAAAGGGTATTTGTTTCAGACGTTGCATCATATTTTGTGGCTGTTTCCGGAATTGATTTCTCATCGTTTCTATTTAAGTATCTATCTACTCTATAATGATAGTAGATTGATGTATTATCGGTTATATCATAGAAAGATCTTACTTTCTGGAAGCTTTTGGAGTTCCATGATATCATATATATTTTCTTAATAGCCTAGGAATAATGATCTAAGAAATGCATCGAGAGTTTATATTGCATAGTGGCAATGGTCACTCACTGCATAAAAATTCAATATCTGTCCAGAGTACATTTTGTTTTTCATTCAATGCAGTTCAGTTGTGTTGTTGTACTCGGTAGAATTACACCTGTTTTATACTGTCCAGATTCTTGTAGGAATGGGTCAGGTAATACTTGTATTGGAAAGTTCTTATCTATGTTGATGATAAAATATTTGAAAGCCAGAGTTTAGAATTTCGATTCTTTGAAAGTAAATTGCATTAAAGAGTGGAAGCAGAAGTTTAATAAGAAGAAACTTTCTCATCATTTAACGTCAATTGTTGTAAAATATGTCTTCTGAAATGATCATTTGTATTGATGTATTGTTACTGATAGAACCTTTGCAAATTATGGCATCATTAATCTAGTTAGCTTAATGCAGCGAGTGATTTTGGTGAATATATTTGTGGAATATTGCTCTTGACATCATAATATTGAAATGCTCATCAAATCACCCATTGATTATGGTTAGTGTAGGTCATGAGGTCATAACAAATGATCTTTATGTTGAGAGCTTAGCTTTTATTGGATTGACTGGATGTAAAGAGTTGATTGTGTATTTATGATTGCTTAGTATTCTGAAGTAATGGTACATATGTTGTGTGAAGTACCATAGCCTGCGAAATGTTTTTGAAACCTGACACTTAGATTGGGTTTTGCCATCTGAATGTTACAATAACTTTTTACTCTTGAAATTAATCTGTCAATACTCTATTGGGAAGTTTAAAATTTGCTCTGGGATGTTGGATTTGAGTTTTGAAGATTTGGTGCTTAATTGATGTTCGTAAATATGGTGAGCTGTAGCACTGTTCCTTTACAAGATACTATGTGACAGCGTGGTACTATTGAGCTGAAGCAAGTCAACATCATGTTCGCTTATTCCTGGTTGCATCTTTTGTATGAAGGTAGGATTATATGTAAGAATGAGGTCTTAGGTACCCCCTTTACTTGAGTACTTTTTCCTGGCACTCTATTGTTGCACCAAATTCACCTGCAAAAGATGACTTCAATCTTCAAGATGTACCCAGTTATCTTGTGTTTATGGGGAAGTGTTTAAGTTTGCCTGTACAGCCATATGACGAGGTCATACCTCGATTTTCATTGGCCCTCTTTGGTGTTGTTTTGGTTAAGTTTTGTCTTTGTTTGAGAGTTCAGTGCTGCTAGGTATCTGAAAGTTTATTTTAAGCAAACTATCTTGGAAACAAATGTTGTTCAAGGTGAAGCTTTCCTTCAACTTAACTTTTGAGGTACTGCTATTGGAAATACATAACTCTAGACAGTTATCTTGGTACAAAGGGGGTTTCATGTTTATGTTATAGATTTATTCTCTCACGAAGATTAGTTTAATATCTTTATCTAGTCATTTAAGTATTTATGTTAATAGTTAATTGAAGACTATATATTATATAATAGGTACCATTTAATGCATTGATTTTATTATATAAGAATTGTCAAGAGATCTTCTGGTTGGATTGGTATCAGGAAAAGCAGGGTGTATATGAATTTCTAATTTTTCATGGATTGCAGCTTTTGTTTGAATACTTTTCTTACATTTTAATTGCGTTTGTAGGTTCTACAACAAGGAGTCATCCTTTGTTCATGGTGGTTTGGACTCCCATGAACAAGTCACTCCTGTTATTGGGCAAAAAGAAATCCATCATAGAATTCAGCAGCTGAACTTCAGGGACTGCCATGCCAAAATACGTCAAATGGACTCTCAAACCACTCTTGGACATGGGGTTGTAGTTCAGGTGATTATTAGTTAGGTTTAGGTGGTCAGTAAGTTTATGATACACCTGTACTGCTTATCTAATGTTTAATGGAGATTGATTTCAGAAGTTATGCTCGTGAAGGCTTATTCTGCAAGGTTCTGGAAAACGTACTAATGCAAATCATTGGGGAAGTTCTTTATACTGGTTTTTCTATGGTGAACATGTTTTATTTTTAATTTAGTGGGATTATATTCTGCAAAACTTCTGAAGAGGTCTGAAGCTTTATGAATGCAATTATGTTATTTGCATGTGACCAGTAACAGCAATTTCTAAGTAATCTGAAGTTATAGCAGTTAACACAATCAGTGCAGTCATGAGTTCAAATAATGAAAAGTTCATATGCATTTTTTGAGTGGGGGATATTAAGATATGTTACTGTGTGTTGGCAAAGTTTATGGTGGTGGTTATCATGCCTTTCATTAACAAGAATTTGTTATTTTACCTATTGCATGAAAGTGAATGTCTAGCAGATAAATATGGTGAATTTCTGGGAATTCTTTCATGTATGCTTTTCTAATTCTTAACCTAAGAAAATTTTTACCGAAGCTCCTTGTAATTCCCCCCTATGCCTTCTATTTTACTAAAATGTTATATATATATATATACACTGTATATACATTAAGATCAATTAGGCTAATTTTCTCATGCAAGAAGCCAATTATATACTATATCTTGAAGGTTCTAATAGTGAAATGTTCTATGAAATCATTAGGTAATATCTGCCTGTGTGCAGAAATGAAATAGTTATGCTTGTAACCTAATTCATCATACCTTAGACGCACTTCCTCTTTTGTATGTTAATGGAACATCAAAACTTGTAGATATACTGTTGAGGTGGTCTAATCAGAATGCCTGTGACTTGATTAGTTTTGCATTCAATACAGCTGTTAAGTGAGACATAGAAAATGATTTCGAGCTGGAGAAGATTGTTTTATGGTGTTAACCAAGTATTCAACTTCTGTTAGGCATGCCATGATACTAATTTATCTGCACAAATTATTTATTAATATTTTCAAGTTGCCAGATTAATAATCCTTGCTACTTCCCTTTTGCTACCTATAAGACATGTTTCTTCAAGAAAGTATGTCTTATTAGGCTTCTAAATCATCCACTTGTCTTTGTACAAATTCCATTCTATAGAAATAAACCTGAATCATCTTAAAGTAGAACCTGTGAGAGTTAATACTTCTTCTGGTGAAGTAGAAGATACTAATTAGTATTATATTTGCATATCTAAAGATTAAGTTGCTCAGATTTTACAAACTTTTGAATACACTTTATTATTTATTTATTTGTCAATATATTGTTTCATATCTTCTAGTCAGTGATATTTTTGCTTAAAGTACATTAAAATGGTTCACTGATTTATTCTTAGTTGCTACAAAGTAGTTGAATAACTTGACTGTACCAGAGAGAAGAGTGTAATTGTGTGAAGATTTCTCAGCCATTTACAGAGATTTGGAACACTGCCACCATGTCTTGTGAATTATCAAAACACCAACCTTGAGTGACTTAGCAATGTGTTAATTTGATTTCTATTTTATTACTTCTTAATTTAATGTGATAATTTTGTTGCTATTAGGGTAAGTGTTAACCACAGTCTCTTATGGGGTAATGATTGTAATGGTGATACATTTTTAATAGGTTTTTTAAACTTACAATACTTGTAAATTATTATAGATTGACCAAGTTAATTTTTATGATTGTTTCTAGAGAGATAGTAGCTTAAGCACAGCAAATCTTAGTTGCCATTTTTATCAAGGAAGCAATTCAATGGACAGCTTTAACTTCCTCACAGATTGTTTAAGTAAATAAATAACTAAGCCTTATCCCTGTGATCTGTTGCAATTTTTCATAGTTATTTTGTCTTCATTGTTCAGGTGACCGGAGAGCTTTCCAACTGTGGCCAGCCCATGCGTCGTTTCACCCAGACGTTTGTTCTTGCTCCTCAGTCACCGAAGAAGTACTACGTTCATAATGACATCTTTCGCTATCAGGCAAGTGTTTCATGTGGTAAAATGTAATTGCCTACTGCAAGGAAGTTTTCAGCATCACCATTCACTGTGGTCTCTTCAGTAAAGGTTGACAGATGGCTCTATAAGCTGGCAATTTTATTTGCCAAATTATTAGAATCATAAATAATGTTAGTAATCTTTTAAGAAAGTAAAACTTTTGAAGATAGTCATTCTTACATTTCTTAGAAAACTTAACAAAGGATATATTTCATGAAACTATTTAACCTTATTTTTAACCGCCTAATTTCATAATCATTGAAGTTGGAAGCAGGCCGTTTAATAATTTTAATGTTTACGTCATAATTATTACTGTAATGAGGGAAAATTGAGAGTCACCCTAAGCTTTATTTCGGAACTTAAAGATGAATGTTTGAGAGGGAAACCCTTGATAACAGCTTGCTTATTTTATGGATTGCTAACAATATTTTCATTGCTGTTAAATCTGTGTAATCTGTTATTCTGTAGGTGTATAATGGATCTCATATGTCATCTAGATACAATACAAACATTTTCTGAGTGATAAAATTAAGTGATCTAACATGGGCAAAATATATTTTGAACTGAGTATTTAGCCATAATGCTCATCAATTTTTAAAGTGCTTATTGATTTCTTTCCCATTGGAAATTTATAGTTTTTTATCAATAATGTTGTATGTGGTTCTCAGGAGGAACCCTACATTTAATTGTCTGTGATGCCAAGGTGGTGTCATATGGAAGCTGACAATAAGTTGCTGATGACTTGATTTAGGTGAAACTTGGATGACTTTCTCATCTTATTTTGAATTCATGTTAATGTACTTTAGTACCTTAATACATGCTAAAGTCACATGTAAATGTAGTTAGTCTAAAAATTAAAATCTTACAAAGATGTTACAACAATTGAGATTTTCATAAATAATTGCTGAGTGCTGGTGAAGTTTCTCTTTCAATTGTAACAGGCAGCATAAAATTAAGGATTAGCTGTATATAGATTGGTCTGTCACATCTTCCTGAGTTCTGCCTTATGATAGTAGCTCGATTCTCTTATAGTTCCTAAATTCTTAGCTCACTTTCACCTGCCTCTTGTACTTCAACCAAGATCAACAATTCTGGAGCAGAGACTCATATTCGGTACATTGTAATGAATAAAAATAGTCTGCAAAAGTTCTTGCTGTTTTATCCAAAAGTGGAGAACAATCATTCCTTCAATAGTAGTAAATTATAAACATTCTAAAGAGTTCAGTTTACCAACGTTCGTGCTTGTATTGTAGAAAAATAGTAAAGAATAGTAAATGCAAACATATTAAGTTGTATTCACAAGGGGCTTCCAGATAACCAAGTGGGCAATGCGTTCGACTTCTGTGAAAGTGGTCCAGAGTTCGATTCCCGGTGGGGGTTTACGTGCAAAATGACCTTAGCTGTCAAATCACTTTTTACAGTACTACTACTACTACTGTATTCACAAGTCCTTAATATATTGTAAAGCTATACATAGATAAATAAGATAAAATTTAAAATGAGCATTTTAATGAAAATGCTCTCACTAGATGACTTGATTTGCTTGATCCAAATGATTCAAATCCACAAAAATCATTTTAGTTAAACTCACTATCACTTTCATCATTTGCATTTGATTTGTTATCACCACTCTGCCGAAGTTCATGGTTCCCACTTCCATCCATAGTATTAGAAATACCACATAACTTAAATGCTTTAACAACTTCCTCTTCCACTCCTTTCCATTCAGCTGGAATCCAATGCACTAGCAGACACATGAATCCTCTTTACAGGTCCAAGTGGTCTCAGCTCCCATTCTTCAGACACCAACCAATCTGTATAAAACCTTTTCAATTGCTATTTAAAGGACTTTTTAATACATACATTGAAAGGCTGCAGCAAGGATGTCACACCTCTTGGAATTGCAGCCAAGTCACTATCTGCTTCTTCTGTTACATCTTTCAAAGCTGGAGTACTGTGTCTTTGATTGGAACTCAGAACAAGTAGAGAATTAAATTTGAGAAGATGTGCAGGCCTTCTGAACCATACCAATTTTACAATCAACCATCCACTACCATTTCATTGGCCATCTGTCCTTTCTCATTTTCTCTCACAATCACTCCTGAAGGATAATGCTCACTCTTGGGCACATTTTGATGTTCTAGCACTATGTACGATGATGGTTCAAAGCCATCAACACTACAGCACTGCATCCCTGTTACTCTTTGTTTTTCAGCAATGGCCAAAAGTATCATCACTTCCCCTTTCTATATCTCTGTGCATTTATGGGGCATATCAAAGTAAACTGATACCGGATCGACATTAGCAATTTGGCCAAGAAGATATCCTTTTTCTTGTCGCATTTTATCATTGTGAACCGATAAAATTCAGTTTCTCTTCAAAATCCAGCGGGAGTTTTTGGCAAATTAAAGTTTGGTGTTGAAGAGATATACGCTTACAAATCATGAACTTATGTATCCAAGTTTGACTGGGTTTAAATTCTGTTTGCAGAATTCCAAAATAATTTTCTTGCTTTCACTCGAATAATTTCAGGCAATACTGGTAGCCGTTTGGTACGCTGGGGTGTAAAAAATTTGCAAATTTTATTTTCTAATTCTTTGTGCCTTCTATTGTTTGCCTCTCCAGAAGATGCTCTCCTTTTTGCTGTGCATGCAAAACTCTTTCGTGTTTCCAGTGTCTGGCATTACATTCAGAAACCCCAAGTAATCTTCTGGTGGCACAATTGGAATTTTTTTCTGCAAATGATATCAGTTTTATATGCTGCAGTGTAATGAGCTATTTTCACTTCCTAGGCAATACTCTTAAGGATGTGAGCGTGGCTGAATCTATTCCTTTAATCTGTGGCAATTAAGATACATTTGTAATGTTGCTCTGTATCCAATGCACTGATACTGTTGCAGTTTATTCCCAATGGTGTTGATCCTTTTTACTATCCAATTTAGGTAAATTATAGCCAGTCATACAAACAATTTGCGAGTTGAGATAATGTTGATGAAGCTTTAACTTGAAGAGCATTATACTATGTACATTCCTATACTGATAAACTTAAATATCTAGGTTATATCTAGTACAATTGATGTTGAGGATTTTGCTTCTGATTGTAAGACAAACATACTTTTCTGTGGAAGTCTGGAGGGGAAAAAACATTGTCTCAGATTCGTGCAAATATGGTATTTCACACTAATCACACCTTTAATTTGTTTTGTAATATGTGATACTTATGGAAATGCATTCTATGCCAGAAACTCTAGTTACATGTCTATTACCATCATGAATACACTGTTTCTGTTATTATCTTAAAGACATATCTAAGTAACATTTTGGGAAAACTCCCAGAGTTAAATTATTTTGTCTTACTTTTTGTACACATATGTTCATGTTTGTTTCTAATGATTCATCTTTTTATGTCTTGTGTCTGTTAATTCAAATGTAAATAATTCAATGATTTTGACTTGAGGTTTGAAGCTGAAGTTTTAAAAATAGAACCCGTAGCTTGGTCTTGCAGCATCTTTTACGCACCTTATTTTGTAAAATATGTTATCAGTTGTCAATATCACTTGATTCAACTTCATTCTGATTGTATAAGCCTGGTGTTATCTTATCTTGTAACTTAGAATGTAATTTTGGCATGGACATGCCGTGATAGACTTATATTTAGAGAATATTGAGGTTGATTGCACAATGCTGTAAGGTGTGGCTTTGAGATCATTTGTGAAAATCCTGTTATTTTTTATAGGATGAGATTTTCAATGATGAAGAGCCAGATACTGCCTCCGAGGCAGAGGAAATCGAACCTGATCATGTGAACCAAGGTGAAAGTCATCCAACGGTGAGTTCACATGTATTTATTTCTGTTTTGTTTGGCATACATGTTACCTTTCCTTAGATTCTTGCCGCTATTTACTACCATTTCAAGAACCAAATGCTTAACATTTCAGTGGTTTCATTTTTCAGTCACTACCTTCTTATGCCAATGGGTATTCTGTTTGTGGAAAGTGCATTTCTGAGACATAGGAATCAAGTTAAATGTAAATTGCTTTGTAATTTGCTTTAATAATTCACAGAGAAATTCCATTGCATTTAGGAATGAGTTGGAATTAAAGGTTCCCTTAAAGTTGAGTTACAAAGAATTTCAGCATTGTGGTATTATGTAGTTTGTGTTAAAGAATATTAAATGTCATACATATGAATTAATTAGAATGTGAAACAGTTTTGGCATTAATGAAAATCTACTAAGAACATACATAAAAGGGAAGAGAGATTTCGCTGAGACAATGTATTTGTCACTTTAACCCTTTTACTGCCAGCCGTCATTGTATGTGCGGCATGCATGCAAGACATGTATCAGCCCTCGTTGTATGTGCGAAAACTGCCACGGGCCGATTTATCGGCCCAACTTTTTTGACATTTTTTACTTAGTGATATGAGGTCTATTTAACATCTGCCGTCTCATTTATCGGGTTGTGCGTTATTTCTGCTGCTTACTAAGATGGTTTAATCCTATCCTTAAGATATATGTTGTTTGTTTACATATTTATTTTGCCTCGTAAGTTCTCCCGTGTTTTTTTGTTACGCTCGTCCCAGTATCACCTTTTGTGCTGGTCAGAGCTCTCTCTGGTCTGTGTTTTCTCTGCGGGTGTTAGTATTTATTTTAGTGTATCAGTTTCCAGCAAGATTAGCAAATATTCTTTTTTGGCCCGACTTTTTCGACTTCTTTTACTTCGTCATATGAGGCCTATTCAAGGGCTCCCGTATCATTTATCGGCGTGTGCTTCATTTCAGCTGCTTACTAAGAGGTTTTCTCCCTCTATAAGCTGATTGTTCACATTGTGCTTGCCTCGTGAGTTCTCCTGTGCTTTTTAGTTACCCTCGGGCCAGTATCATACTATCTTTCGTGCTGGTTAGAGCTCGTGCTGGACTGTTTTCTGTGTGGCCCTTAGTATTTATTTTACGGTGTCAGTTTCCAGTAAGATTAGCAAATATTCTTCTTATTTTGAGTAAGTAATTGTTGACGAATGATATATCTTACAATTTTACATTATCGCAGAATAAGAGTTTTCTGTGTTTTTATAGCCATCGTTATATTTTCACGAATTTTACTTGTTCATATATATGAGTGATTTTTATGCTGTTTATCGCATGTTGCAGTATTATTTATTTGCTAGATCTTTCCTGTCGTCTAATTTTACTAAGAATCGTTGCAAAACCTGTGGTGTTCAATTTTTACAGAACTGCATCTTATTGCAAAAATAGTTACGTTTTAAGAATTCAAGTACCTAAATAAGTTTTCCTGAACTATGCGCCCCTCTTTCTACATTTCGTTTAGTGTTGGACGAGTAGATACAGCAATTTGCGATTTATAATTTTTCATTTTTAATACAGTTTAGAAAATGCTATTTTAGGGTTGCCCCTGTGACAAATGTCAAAGTATTTGAAAAGTAAGGATATTGAAGATGCGCTCATCGCTAATGATAATAACAGTGATTTGCCATCAGAGACCTCGGACGAAGAGATTTCTTCCTCTAGTAGTGAAGAATCTTTCATTTACACCTCAAGGCCAGGGACAAAGAGGCGTCAGATCTCTTCTCCCTCAGAGGGAGATGACTCATGTGGGTCCGACCAAGAAGAGGATAGAAATGCTGATCCTGGCAAAGCAGAGGGGGTCGAAGTGAGAGTGAATGGTGATAACCCTCCAAAGATACCCATTGAGTTTCAAGAGACACCAGGACCGAAGCATGCTCTGCCAAGTGATGCACAACCAATCCAATACTTTCATATATTTTTTACGCAACTTCTATTGAATGAAATAGTTAGAGAAACAAGTGCATATGCTCAACACTTTCTCAGTGGTAATGGACATCTTACTCCAAATGCTCCTGCAAAAAATTGGGAAAAAATTACGGTTGCCGAATTAAATGGCTTCATCGCATGCACCTTGAATATGGGCTTAATTCGAAGGCCATCAATTGAATCCTATTGGTTCACTCAAAAATCGCAATACATCAGCTGGTTTCATGAGATGTTTCCTAGAGGTCATACTCTTGCTGTACTTACTGTACCTTACTGTAGAGGTCATACTCTTGCTGCTGCCGTGCGAGGAAAAAAATCCCAGTATTTCCTGTAATTCTTCTTTCGACAAAGTACAAAGCAGAAAAGAGTAAATGTTCATCTACAAAGCGAGATCAGGTAAAAGACGTAGAGAAGCCTTCCATTATTCAATCCTATAATGATTATATGGGAGGAATCGACGCATCAGACATGATGCTCTATACCTATCTTGACGAAAGACATACAGTAAAATATTGGAAAAAGATGTTTCAATATTTTTTCGCATATGGTACTGAATTCCTATATCATATATAAGGAAAATTTGACATCTTGAAAAAGACCTTTGTCCAGGCAACATTATGCTATGTATCAGTATAATTGAGGAATTTGGCAGAGAATGGCTTCAAGAAAAGCAAAACAGAGTTAGGCAACCTGCATCATCAGGGACATGTGATGTCAAAAAACTTACAAAATTGCCAAATAAAAAGGAGAAGGACTGTTGTGTGTGCAGTGTAAGAAGGAAAAAGGGAAAAGGACAGAGAAAAAGATCAAGAACTCTGTGCGCTAAATGCAATAAAGGCCTTCATGGTGAATGCTTCCATAAACGTGTGCATCAGCTGATGAGAGTGTACAGTCATATAAAATATTTTATATCTCTTGCAAAAGTTCCACTGTAGAGAGAACTAAATTTTTTAATTAAGAAATATAATTTCATATTATGTAAATGATATTTTCCTAATCATAATGTAAAATAAACTTAGAATTTTGAGTTTTTTACAATAATACTATTTAAATTATTTTTTCATTTATAAAATTAATAGTCACCCCCATAATTCTTCCATGGTTCTAAGCCCCAAATATATCTTCAGCATTGGGAAAAAATCCAGATATATTAAATAAGATTAAGTACTAGAAATAATTGGAAATCTGAAATCTTGAAAACTTCCTGAAAATAGCCTTGGCAGTCTTCGCACATCCCACCCAAAATGGGCTGGCAGCAAAAGGGTTAAATAACTTGCCATTTAACATTCAACCCCTCTGGTAAATTATTATTGTTAACTGTAGGGAATAGTTTGATACTAATAGAGACTAGTACACTAGTATGGTGTTCTGGGTGGTTGTTGTTTGTTGAAAGGTTTTTCTCTTTTCTTTTTTTCCTCATCCCCACTGTTGTCATTTCTATGCACAGAGAAAGTTCTTTCTCATTAATTTGCACCTCATTCACTGGAATATATTTATGTTTAATGTCTGTGTTGTTGTTGGAAACATGTTTTTGCATTGCATAAGTGTTATGTCGTAGTGTTACATTTAATTGGGGTCTTCAACTGCATTATATAGCTTTGTATAAGTATAAGCTCCTATTTAATGAAGTTTCATATTGTTATTAGCCGGAAGGTAGCTTGCAGGGTACTGATGTAGATGTTATGGGTGACATTTTCAGTTATCCTTCATGCATCACCAAATATGGAAAAATTTGGTCTTGCTAGAGCGAATTTAAACTATTTGAATTGGAATAGGGCTCTAGTATATTTAACAATATGGTCCTAATGAGATTTTACTTGAGTTGCTTTTGCTATTGAGTGTAGGTATGACACAATGTATTTTTAATGATTTTTTACTATAAAATGATACATTCCTCTGCGAATGTTTTGGTGATTAGGTTATCTGAGAAGATAAGCTTGTTTGTATTTTATCAGAACTGTGATAAGTGATTTTGTCAGAAACTGTGACTTTGTCATAAGAAAAGTTAAGGGGAAAAGGTATTGAATATCACTGCAGTTAAAGGTCAGTGGTAAATTGCGTTGTGATTCTCATTGTTTCCCTCGGAAGACGATGACTTAATTACCTTTAAATGCAGGTTTCTAATGCATTCAGTTTATTTTATGGGAAATGACAAGATGAAGTAATTCAATCAAGTCTAATTTTTATCACTGAAACTTAAGTTATGGATCAAAAAAATGGCTTGAGATTGATAATAATATAGTGACTTAACTCCTGCTGTCACGAACATCAATCATTTGTGCTTAAGTATTCCTTAACCGTTTAGCATCCCAATAAATTTTGGTGTATCAACAATCTCCTCAATCAGTATATTTATGAAGAAAAAGGTTTATTTTTCATTGTAGATAGTTTGTCTTGAGTCTCTCTTAATGTAGCAGTTAATATTAAAACTTAAGAGGATTATGTAATGATCAGAGATTTATATGTTTAGCAGTGATTGGAGAAAGTATTTTGGGTTGATAGAAAGAAAAGGGTGGGAAGTGTACTACAGAAGTAAAGGTTCTCCAAACAATGTAAGTGTAGGTAGAATTCAATTAAGACAAATTGGAAGACAGAAATTAAATTCATTCGTTGACACAAGGATAGTTTATCTAAAAATGAGAGAAAGGGTATCGTATTTTGGGAATCTAATTGTATTCATTAGAATGTTAAGTAGCAACTATGGTTTGTTTTTATTTTGGAGGAAGATGGCTGGTATTGCAAGAAGATTTTGGTTCTTTCTTAAGAAGGAAGAATACTCTATGTTTGTGCTGATATTTAACACCATTTACAATGGGAATGTTCTGGACTACTAACTTATGTTTTTATTTTCATTAATTGCTGGTTTTTCTCCCACTGATAGATTAATTACCAAAGTTAGTCTTATAGTTTTGTGTTATTACCTGAAATATACAATGCTGTAATAAATTGTGTATGTAATAATAATATTATTAATTTTATGATGTTAAAGTTATATTATGCTGTATTCAATGTCTTTATCAAGTAATAATAACTTCTGCAGAATAGGCATTGCTTATCTTTTAAGCATATTTCTTTGTCCCATGTGACCATATTTTCATTCTGTACTGTTAACCTTCACTAACAGCAGGTCGTTTCCAACAAAGCTTTCATAAAAAATTGAGGCTTTTTTCAGGGCGTAATGTATCTTTTGCAATAAAAGATCCAGTGAGGTTCTGCATTCTGCATTGAATGAGGAGCATTATTTTTAGATCAGGAAGTATACTAACCTTGAGCTGGCTCATTTCTCTTATGGCAGTCTCTTGGTTATATTCTTCATAGATTTAACTACCTTAATTTATTTAAATTTTATAAATTGATGACTTTCATCCAAATCAAATTCATATCCATCTGTTTTCTGAGAGCGAGTCAATGTAAAGTTTTTGCTTAATTAACTGGGGAAGAATCCTTAAATATCTAATCAAGGGGATTTTTTTTTCATCTGATAAATTTATGCTTTGGTACTGAAGATCTTTGTCAAGGTTATATATTTTTTATCGGGAAGGAGATGGATATAATGCTGTAGTTCTGAGACTTTTTGTAAATGCCTTTGCTGTTCTTTTTGGCTGATGTAATTGTTTATGTAGAAATTGTACAGCATTTTTTTTATAGGTCAAGAATGCGTTAAAGTTAGTGAATTGAAAGTGTTGAGAAGATGTATGAGTTAACTTGAAACATATGCTTTAGTTTTGTAGAGAATAGGGTATGTTTACGTTGTATTGCATGCCCAAGGATAATGGTAGAAGGACCAGTTGTTTAGAGTTTAGAGCCTTGAACAAACAAGGTATACTTTCCTCAATTGTGCTATTACCAATGCATTTTGTTCCTGAAAACCTTAGTTTCCCCATACCCTGCCATGATAGAATAAGTGGCCCCCTTTTCAAGGCAAATGCTTAAGTTTTGGGTGCCAATGTCTTAGGTCCAGCAGATGGCATACTTCCATCAGCAGATCACCTCCACCCCACCAACAGTTAACGGCCAGGCACATCCTGATGAGGTTTCCGTGGTAACCCCCCAGCAGTCGTCACCAGCTGTAGCTATGGGTCAACCTATTGCTGTTCCACCAGCCAATTCCCCTGCTACTCCTGTGCCAGCAACCATGATCCCAACACAGCCTGCTCCCATCCCCAAAGTACAGCCCCCAACTGGCATATCGCAGGTATTTGATCTATTTAATTTCTGGAGACAGTTGTCACAGGCATGCCGTGGTACATAGAGATGAGATGGGTGATCTAGGCTGTAGTAAAATATTTTGTTAGATATTATACATTCGGACTTTGTTTCCATAATATTTTAGGTAACAAGTATCCAGAGTTTGTTAAAAGTGACCAAATGGCAGTGGTGTAACGTTGTTTTGATTGCAAATTTAGGAAAGTTTGGTCAATTAATTGGTTCTTAGAGAAGGATCATCTTTCATTTCTTCTGCTTTTGCTATCCTATAAACTGGGGGTCATCTTTTGTTGTCTGTCTGTGGATGTTATTTTGTTTTGCTATGTTGTGTTTTGTTTTTGTATACATGGGAAAGTTGTTCTTTTTTTATTTTATTCAAGGTATCCTGATTTATTTTTCAAGAGGTCGCAGAATTTCATTACTTACATATTCCATTCATCTAATGCCAGGCAAAAATCTTGCTTGGTTTGACTAACTTAATATTGTAATGCTATTTAAATTGGGACTCACCATTGGGGTTTCTACATTATTCAATAGTCAGCAGTTTAATACTAAACAATTACACTAAAGTGCAGAAAAGTGATAATCTTATTCAAGGAATTATCCATCTTCTTGCAAAATAGATCCTTAATTTGTTTTAACTAATGCATATGATTATCAATAACCACGCTGAAAGAATTCATAAGCTATATGTAAGTATAGCAAACTGAAGTATTGGCTTTATGATTCCCCATTCCTGCTGAATCTGCATTAGTGCTTGCCTAAAGTCAAAAATGAGTTTTAATGCTATTTTAGACTTATTAACATATTAAATAGAGATTAAAGTCCATGGTTTAAATTGTAAAGTTATTATGATACCCAATTATTTGTTTCAAAGTGACATTTCATTAATTTTTCTGTACACTTTTCAATATTTTATTAATCTATTTGTGTATTAATCAGTTCCAGCAAGATGTACTGATACAGTGGTGTCTTGTATTTCAACACAAATATGTTGCCAAATTGGTATTAAATATTTATGTCAAGCTTCAAGGCAGTGTTCCAATGTAATACTGCAGCAAATAGATTATTTTTTAATGGGCCCATCCTGTTCTCTCTATGATGACCATATTTATAGTCTTGTATGATATATTACTTTATGTAACTCTAAATTCCTTTGTTATTGGTCTATGCAAATTCCCCTGTACACAAGGAAAGCATGTCCAATCAAGCTTAAAGCATGTTTGTTTCATTCCCTTTGAAAAACAACTGCGTAGTCCAATGAATTTGCAAAAAGTGACAAATTTCAAATGACACTGTAAAATATAACAGGCAGTTATGCAAGTTAGACTTCTGAGTAGCAGGACTGCCTATTATGGGATGTAGAACTGATAGGAATGTTTGATCTTAAATTTGTGTATACTTTTAGGTTATTATTTTACGTTTATCTCTTTTCCAAGGCTGAACTCCATGGAGTACCAGTACTAAACTGGAAAATTATAAAGTGACATTTAGACTGTCACAATACTCTTAAATTACCAGTGTTATTGCTTTGGAAACTTTGGATATTGGACTTTAAAATAAAGCCTTTTAACATTGTGCTGCTTCAGTTCACACTGTTTTGTGGAATTATTATTTTTTAAATGTTTGAAAATAAAATGTATTTTCTTATACAAGCATAACTTTAATTGAAAAATTTTGAAGAAATGATTGCTGTGTCGACTTATATATGATGGATATATTTATAGTCAGTAGCATTTTAAAGAAATATGAGATGTAGATGTTTCTATTGGAGTAAGCAAAATATATATTGGTTTCATATTGCTTTACAACTTTCATTGTTCATAGAAAGTGGGGAAATGGGAATGTTAGGTAATAATTTGGGATTCTATCAGTGCACCAGATGGATTAATCCATGAATATATTTAGATACTCAGAGGAAAATGTTTGGTTTACATTAATTGGAACTGAAATTTTGTAAATATGCAGATGAGTCCGTATCCTAGTGACAGTCCCTGGTAAATTCTTTTCATTTGGCCTAAAACAAAAGAATGAGGGGTTACTTTCACTAATTAACCTAGGAAATTCTTAAATAAAAAGAAATTTAATTGTCGCAATTGTTTTCTAACATTGTCATTATTAGCTTTACAACAGGCATTACCTAGAATATTTCTTAAAGTTTTAATCAAGATTACAGAAAGTATTAGTTTGATTGCAATTTATGATTAGTTAGGATTGGTAAATGCAGCAATTTTGTTTGCATGGATCTCTTTCATGCTTATTTTTTCAAGTCTAACTTAAGTTCTTTGGAGAACATCGTCTTGAAGGAATTACTTCTCTGAAATTTGCATTGTTATTTTAATTGAGATCAATGCCTATGCTTTCTTTTGATTTGAATTCTCCTTCTGTTTGAGATGACTAGTAAATATTTTCTTTTGAGAAATCTGGTTCCTGTGCCTTCCTTGGGAAAATTAGCATTGATATATTTATGATGACTTTTATTTTGCTTGTATGATCTGTACAGTCATTTTCATCATGCCTTTCAACTAGTTAAATAGGTAACTCAGGGTGTTTACACCACTTTCCACTTGCCAAGAGGCAATTTGCAGTGTATTAATGTAGATGTAGGTGCCTTCATGGCTTTGGGACACCATTCATGCAAATTGTAAATTTTCATATAGTCAGGATGACAATGAATTGCAGGATAATTATTTCTGAGGGAAGCATATAAAATTTTTTCAATTCTTGATTTATAAAATGCTGCATTCTAGAAATAGTATTAAATATTTTGTTACATCAGGTTGTGATTATGTGGTTAGCTATTGTCATTAGAAAATGTAAAGGTTGAGGGGCTTTGTGAAGAACTTGCATGAATTGTTGGGTTATCATTTAGGATATGGTATAAGGTTGACTATAATGAATGTAAAACAATAGAAGAATTTAAACCTCTGTTAAACCGTATGGCATCAGAGAAATTATTCTCTGATTTCATTTTAGTTTTTGCATAGTCAGGATGTAATAGTTATAGATAATATTTGAATATTCATGCATAGTGATTTAAAAAAATAAATTGAAGAGGAAATGCTTTGTAAATGCAAGGTATAAGATAGTTACAGGCTAGCCAGTCCATTAGTCTTGCTATTCATCATCCCACAATCTTAGTTTGCAATTCAACTGTTGAATTTCATGTGCAAAACTGCGTGTAAGGCATTATATTGGTACTCATTTGGCTTATGTTATATTTTGCTGTTTGTTAGGACTCTGTGTTTATCTGGCATAGACCAACACGTGTTCCTTTGTGCTTATTTTTTTACCGATATACATGCGTACACTAAAAAAAAGGCTGGGCATTCCACTAATTTTAAAATATCTATGCTTACAATTCTCAAAATAGAAACTTTCACTGGCTCTGTAACTTACCAATATATTTTATATATTGGAAAGTTAGTACTGAAATTTTACTCAAAATGCAACACAAATACAAGGCACTACTGTATTTAAAAGTAACTCAAAGTGGTACTATTGCTGATTAAAAAAATGGTTTGTGTCTATACTTTGACTTCCAGTAACAACAAGGTTGCATCATGAACTTATTCACTTAAAATTTTAGCTGATGACATTCATTTTCGTTTTAACGCGTTTTTAATCTGTTATTATTATACTTTGATTAAAATATCAAATGCACTGGTATGCTTCAGATTGTGGCTAGATGTGATGCTTTAAGTTATGCTGAAGGGGTTTAGTTGGTCAGGGATTAAAATTGTGTTCTTAATGTAGTATTTAATGGAAGTTTGTAGTGATGTTACTGTAAAATCCAGTCTTTCCTGGATTCTGATTATTTAATTTTGGATAAACATAATGTTTTGTACATTCATTTCGTAGTAAGTGGTACAGAATTGTAATCATGTAGGTATTAGATAAGAATCAATTCAGGCTTTTTTACTTGACGGAGTTTTACTAACTCAATTTTAAACTGTGGTTAGATGTTCTTTTGATTAGAATCTAGCTGAATGACTTGTGATACTTAAGATTTTTCTTTAGCTTTTACATGTTGAGCTATTTTATCTTTATGACATAATAAACGGTTGATAAATTTTGTAGCAGCAGGTGCCTCCAATGCCGGTGCAAGTGGTTCCCCAACCTGGGGTGGTGGCAATGGTCCCATCTGCACCTCTTCCACCAGCTGCTCCCATAACAGCTCTGCCTGCAGCGGTGCCTATACCAGTTGCCACAGTTCCTCAGGTTCAGAGCCAGGAGAAGACAGAATCGGTCGAGGAAGAACAACATGAAGAGCCAGCTGAAGAAGAGGAGGAAGCTGAGGAGGAAGACGAGGAGGAGGACGAGAGTGAGGAAAAGGCTGAAGGAAACACCGAAGAAACTCAGCCTGAATCTAGTGAGTGAAGGATTTGAGGCCTTAGTCTATTGCGACAATTGAAAGTCCAATTGCCAAATGCTTCAAAAATAATTTTCTGTAATTGAAATCAGTTATACAGGGTGTCCGCTAACCTGGAAAACTCGAGAAATATGGCGGGTAACCTGAAAAATCTTTGTTTTACACTCTTTGTGAAAGATCGTTCCATGGATTTTGTTTTGGGTTGTGTCTGAGATTGGTAAAAATCCCTGAGAGGAAGACACACTTTGATGACAAGTTGTCATTATCAATTTAAAGCTTACATGATGTAGATGTGACTTTTCTACATATAATGTTTTGGCAGTATCGCGAATGTGCAATGTGGGACCGTATGGGTATCTAATTTCTCTGGGCAAGACAAACAGCAATTAGAGCATGATAAGAAATTGTTTTCTAATTAAAGGGTTTTGGTCATCTGACGTTGCAGTGTGTATGTAAATGTGAAAGTGAAAAAGAAACAATTTTTCTGATGAAATAATTCACTTTGACAAACCTGAAGTTATTTGACCTCGAACCTTTGCGCCCCAGGCTACCTTCCGGCTTGTCCAAGTCTAGAGCTGGCTCTGATACCTAAACAATACCACAATTAATCAATGAATTGTTTATCGCCATTTCTGGTACCTTATGTGGCTATTAATCACCACATGTCTAATATTTGGACAAAATTATACTTGTTTGCGGATGTGGAACACCCTGGAAAATTGAAAATATTTCCCTGGAAAACTCCGGGAATTTCTTAGTGGCTGGTTAGTGGACACCCTGGTTATAGCTTCAATTTTTAATTCAGCTAGTGTGAAATGCAGTAGTATTAGTCAAAACTTCACACTGGTACTGTTACAAAGATTATCTCCAATCTTAATAGTTGTATATTAACCTCATTACTCCCAGGCGGCCAATGTATTGGCTGCAGCAAGTCTTCCCAAAAAGCTCAAGCGGCCAATGTATCGGGCGAAGGTTTAAAATAGATTTCCTGTTATTTATCATAATTAGTGCTTGAAATTTCAAAAGACAAAGCAAATTAATTCTATCAAATCTATCAACCTTTTTCCACATGGAATATTTTCAAACTTATAGCTGTTGAGCTGTAACTATGGTAATTTTTTTAAAAATGTAGAGGAAATATCTTAGAATTACACCTGGTTTTTTGGGGGTGACAAGAGGAATTAGCTGTGGGAGTGAAAGGCTTAACTTAAAGACGTAAATTTTGCACTCTGAATTGGTATCTTTTCCTCATTCGACTCCAAAATTATCCTTTGTCATGATAATCACATAGTAATTAATCTGATGTTAATTATTTGATTTGATTGCGTTAATTTTTACAACACTCTTTTAATTTACAATATGATGTTTTGGGAGAGCTATCATAATGATGATATCTTAACAGCATCCAACGAGCCAAAGACATACGCTACCTTGGTGAAGTCTGGAGGTCTGGGCGGTGGATCTTTTGCATCATCAGCTTCTACTATGCCTGGTGCTCCTAGCAAGCCTCCAACATCACCAGTAAGTAGAAGTACTTTAGTTTGATTTGCTAGTTAGTGATGGAATGCCTACAGGTATTCTCAATATAAAGTTAACATCTTTTGTTTAGTGAGGTCTTTTCTCTACCCTCTTTTAAAACGTTTCTTTATTTGCTTAGTAGTTAAATATGCATGTCTTTTATGTGTGAGGTTAATATCTCCTGTTCACTCATATTTATTTACAATAAAAAGCTTTGGTTTGTCATCTATGGTATAAATGTTATGTTGCTTCAATACACGATCCAGCATTACGTATATTAGAAATCAATGACTGTTTTAAACACAATTGGGGTGTCTTTAGATTATAAATTACCCATTTTCTTGTAAGTTTCATGAATTTTTAAAAATTTCAGGGCTTACATAGTTTAGATATTGGTAATTTAAATAGGCATTTAATTTATATCATACTTAGGTCACCTTTCTCAATTGCTCTGGTTAAACATATTTGTGTGATTTCTTTTTATAAAAACTTTTGACCTTATGTCTCATAATTATATAAGATCGTGTGATGACTTTCAGGCTATCCCATCACAGGTTTAGACAGTCTCTTCATTCACGTTTCTCCTGCTTCCTAGTCATGGTGCTGTCTTTAATACTTTTTCAGGCTCCTATAATTCTTTCTGTACCTTTTCTTTTGTTCCTCAGACTCCATGTATCTCTCCTTATTTGGTTAGCATTCATCACTGACCAGTGTTAGTCTTTTTTCTGTATTAGAGGCCTACTTGGGGCAAAGTTTTGTGCCCAAACCTTCCCCAGTTTGAGTTTTGATTACCCTCAGTGGTCTTAAGCCAACTTCAACCCTTTTTCCCCTTTTTTCTTATGTGGGCCAGATTCAGCCTCATTCTATGGCAGTTTATTATTTGTTCGAATTATTTTTGGTCTTCTTTAGTAAAATGAACTACCCTTGAAACATAAAGGGCTGCTTTAGTAGAAAGTATTACTTTTAAAAGAAGTCATAAAATATGTCATTGCCTATCAGTTAACCTTCAAGTTAATGTGGTGCATCCTTTTTTTGCCATTCAAGAAGACTTTCTCTTAGTCAACTTTAATTCATCTCCCATGCATAATTGACTCACTCACTTCTACTTTATTTTTTCTCCAAATGCTCTAATAATGTTTCCCCTATATCCTACGAAATGTGTGTAATTGTTACCTTTTAAAGTGACTAAATTTTTAATTGAGCAGATAAACTTGTAAACCTTGTCTTGTGGAATAGCATTGAGATCGATTGAATATTTTATAGTCCAGTTTTGGCCGAGTCATTTAGTTCCTTTGGAGGTCATAATGGATACCCAAGATTTACTCCTATAAAATTATGTTCCAGTTTTTTTTAATTATTCAGAAAGCTATCTAAAAATTCCTGCTGAAATCTTTCAATGTAAACTGTAAATAGTAATTTTATTAGTCTGATCATTAAACTTGGCATTTAAACCCTGAGTTCTGATCCCCTAAAAGGATTTTGATTTGAAGCATTCTATTAATGTTTTTCAGCATTAATTGGCCTAGTAGAGCCCTTCTTTTCTCTGCACTGTTTTAACGCTTGGTAAGATGTGAGTCAGTATTTGACTTGCTTCTTCGCAGAAGAGTTGAGCATAATTATTGTTTTGCAAGAGAATTTGTAATGCTATATTTGACAGACATGGATAATATAGTCTATATCTAACAAAGAAGTGGTAAGTATTGTCTTTGTTGTCTGCTATTACATTAAGAGAAGCATTTTTTGCAGAAAATATTCAATATTTATCCTAATTATGTCTAGGATTTTTATCTGTTGTGGTAAATGTCCAGATCCTGCACCATCCAGCAGAATCTGGGCATTCCTCTCATAACTTATCATAATTAACACAGCAAAACTATTGTTATTGTTATGATTGTGTGACAAACAGGCAAAGTTAGTGGTTGTTATAGGCATTGTTGTGTGAGCCTGGGACATGTGCAAAGGGGATACTGGTAGGACCAAATTAACTCCCTAGACTTCCCGACTGTTCAACATACCGCCAGCCTAATGTTCTCCCCAATCTATGGCACAGTCTGCCTATATTGCATGGTCTGCCAGTAGGACTACCTCTATCTGCTCACAAGATTTCCCAGTTTCTCGTGTACCATTGCCGTCTTGTTAATAAATTGTTTTGCGTAGTAATGTTGTACTTAATGTCACCACAAAATTGCTGCCTGATGGGCCTTTGGCTTGATGCTGTATCCAGCCTAATTTTCCTCCTTTTATCATTCTGCAGCCGCTGATGCCTCGTGGAGAATCCAAGGAAGGAAGTGAAGGGCCCTTGCCTGGTCAGAGCCCAAGTAGCGTTTCAGGAGGGACTGGTGGAATGTCTATGCCTCAACCACAGAGGATGCCCAGGGTATCAAGGGGTGGTGGTTTGGCTCGAGGTGCCCTTCGTGAGCGTGGCACTGGCAGAGGATCATTAGAGTCTGGTGGGAATTCCTCTCAGTCTGGCTCGTCTTCGTGGATGGGTAACAACTCTGGAAATTGTGAGTACTACTTCGGTTTATCAGTTTTATCTTTTATTGTACATCTTTGGAAACCTATTTAGTGCACAGCTACCCATCTTGAGGCAACCATTACTGTTTACCAGAGTTCCCTGTAAGTTGAGTACTGGGTTGGTTGCCCTATAGTTTTTGAAATGCCACCCAACAGATGCCTAACGTTTCTGGAGAAATTGGAAAGTTATCAGCTGTATTTTTTAGATAAGAAATTTGTTGGTAAATGTAGCAAAGTTAGGAATTCAGAGCAAATAATTCACCTCTTAAAGTTAACATGCAACTTTTAAAATTGAAGATCATCATGGAAAATGTAGTTCATCTGATTAATTATAGCTCATATAATTGGTAAATATGGATAATGTAGTTAATTTGGCCTTATAACTAATAATTTTCATGAATTTTGAAACTTTTTCCATCTTTGGCAAGCATGACTTATCTCCATTTTCTGAAAGCTTATAGTTAACCACAAGGAAATTAGAAAGGCTTAAGACCCTTCCAGAAAAAGAATCGCATAGTTTTCATATTACCTTCTATAACCTAAAGAGAGCAAAAGTATTGACTTGAGTGGTTAGTATCTTGATATAATGTTCTCCATGTATTTTGTGAGTACGCAGACTTTAGGAATAAGACGTTGTGTTTTTAGGATTGCAAAAGTTAACTGATTGAGTATAATTTTTTCTAGGGAACTCAAGCGGTGATGGGGACAGACGTAGGAGTGGCAGCATTCAGCAATATTCAGATAGCCAACAACTGTTTATGGGCAATCTACCATTACATGCTGGAGAAAATGATTTGAGGGTGTGTATACTGTAATAATTACCTGGTAGAACTACTTATACTCTTGAGTTCGTGTTGCAATACATTTAATGAAGCTTCAACCTGTTATTAATGTACATCTTGCCCATTTCAGGAACTATTTGGAAAATTTGGAACCATATTGGAGCTTCGGATTCATAGCAAGCAGAATGCTAAAGGAGCAACTGGAAAATGTGTGCCCAATTACGGATTCATAGTCTTCAAAGATCCAGCCAGTGTGCAAGAAGTCCTTGGCAAGAGGGTAAGAGAAATGATTGTGAAATGAAAACTATTTGAAGATGTTTTAATGCTCGTTTTGGATGATTTTCTAATAATATTACCATCTAGATAATGTCTCCTTAAGATGTCCTTCTTCAGTTATCCATTTGGTTAATCTAATCTTCTGTTATACCCCCAGGCCAATATTCTCATATTCATAATGCCCCTTATATCTGCATGTAAGAAAACATTTGATGGTAATTATAGGGTATGATCTGGGGTGAAGCTGAATGTTATGGATGAAACATTTTATTACAGAGATATTGCTTGACCAGTGACCCAAATACAGCACCACTAAGTCACAGAATACGTAGACTGTTGTCTTACTTTTTCTGAAGTTGAAACCAGCTCTCATTTGCTGAGGTATTAATTTTTTTTGCAGTATAAAGAAGTAATTCAGGCAGTATTCAACAAATTTACTCTCAAAGTAGATGGACTAGTGTTTATTTCATTGGAGCATTCCTAGAATTTCAATTATAGTGAAAGAACTGGATCCTTTCCTACCTGTTGTAAATTTTGAGTTACGAATGGTTTTTTTTTAGAACTTTTTACATTTGAACAGCATTACTGATAATTATTTTCGTATATTGCTGTTATCTTACGAAATAGTGATCAAAACCATATTTGTTTGATTTGTTAGATCTTTCTACCAGTCAAAACCGATTTTTTTCATACTGATTCGTGTATTCTACCTATACTATTCGTGTATTATACCTATACTATTCTACTACCTGATTCATTTTTCAGTTTTCTCATTTGGTGTGGCCACATTTGTTTGAAATTGATCCAGGCATATATGCATCAATGTTTATATACACATTGATTATCTAGTTGATTTTGCAGCAGAGAGTTCAACATATTAATATTAATAATGTGTAAAGTAAGCTGTTTAAGCAAAACTTTAGGATGTTTCCCTATCCTGTGCACAATTGGTTCATGGTTACATGCAGAGCCACACCATCCTACAGTTGCAAGGGGTGCATTGCACGGGGCGGTGGCATATAAAGGGCTGCAATAGAAGTGTAACCATAACTGTTATTACAACAACATTGTTTGTTGTTTTCTGCGCGATACGCATGAGTTATCTAGAAAAGATTATGATGTGAAGATAAGGATTGAAACCGATAAAGTTAAAAAAGTAAAAATTGATAAAGTTAAAGAAAGAAACATTTTAGACAATTTGGAGATAACTCAAGACTAGAAGGGAATATTTGTTTAGTGGCTTTAATCGAGTTTATTTATGTTGCAATACTATTTTTATTGGAAAATTTCATATTAGTTGCAAAAAATAGATTTCATATAAATCATATCATTTTAAGTTATTGGGTATTGCAATGATAATGTTACTCCAAAGTAATGTGAACAATTTACTGTTCCGTATGCTGACTATTCACTCAGTCAGCATACAGAATCTGCACTATTAATTGTTACTGATATTTCTAACCAATGTAAGCTGGGGAACGAAGTCGTAAAACATAGGTCTATCAAAGCCTTTCAAAATAAACTTTACCTGCAAATGTATGGTTTTGGTATTTAATTTTAAGTGGTGGCAAATTATGTTTGCACCCGGACAGCTGGGTGCGGCTCTGGTTACATGCTTTGTTTTCTGCGTGCTTAAATGTTTGAATTTCATCTTGCAGCCCATCTACTTTCCTGGAGATGGTGGCCAGAAGCTGAACTTGGAGGAGAAGAAGAATCGCAGGCCAGAAGGTGGCGGAGTCAACAACCGCATGGGGTCTGGAGACCTGGGCCGTGGCACTCCCCGTGGCATCATAAGAGGCTCTGGAATGATTGGCATGCAACGTGGTCGTGGAGGAATGGGTGGAGGCGGTGGGCCAAGTCCATTCACTCGTGGAGAAGGTGGCCGTGGTGGGGGAATGAATAGGGGAGGATATACCCGTCGCTAGCAGTTGTGATCAATCATCCAATCCATCTTATCCCAGTCCCCTGCCTCCGACCACAGTTAAAAACCTTCCCCCATTCACATTTTGGTAGGGATATATTTAATGCCTGTCTCTTGTAAAAAATGCCAGAATGGTTGTTTTGTGACTTTCTGGTCAGCGTTGAGTACAGATCAGATAAAATTGTGGCCGGAAGGTGTTAAAAAAAAAGAAAAATAACCCTTTTTTGAATTCCCAAACAAATCTCCTTGCCTGTCTTGTTCAATCAGTCATCTTTCAAATCCCGTGCGCGTTTTTGTCTCAGCTCTGTTATACGGAAGATTGAGCAGTCAAAGGGGGAAGGCTCAGCAATTGTGTTTTTTGGTCCACATCGTTGTTAATCTATGCCAATCGGGACTAAGGAAGCCTCTGGTACCTTTTTAAAAAGCCCTCTTCCTTTCCTTTTACTACTTAGCCATGTAACGAATCCTTGGATTGGTCATTGGAAGCCCTTGCTCCGGAAACTGTATCTTTCCCGCGATCCTATGTATCCCAACAAAGTCCCGTTTCCTCCGTAGTACAAATTCATTCCTCCACACAACCCTTTGTATCCACTCCTTGTTCCCTGCTCCATTGACCTCTTCCCGATTCCTTTAGTAAATCCACAATACATTGATTTTTTCTCCTTTTTTGTTTACCCTATTTACTTATTAAAGCGATATGTAAGGTGGTACTGAGTGTGTGAGCGAGCGTAAGTGGTGTGAGTTCTGTTTCTTGGAGTTGTTGTGTAAGTGTAACACGTTTAAAAAAGTGAGTCTGTAAGAACAAAATCAAGGAAAAAAAATAGGAAAGTGACGACAAAAAAAGTCCAAAAAAATCGTAATGTGTCTCTTTGCAAAAGGGAAGTGGAAAAGTAACAAATATTAGCCGAACTCCCTTTTTATTGTTAAGGATAAAAAAAATTTGAATAGGACTGAATCAAGAGAATGGGAGGAAGTTAATGCAGGTTTAGACAACTTGTGGGAAAAATAAACCAAAAAATTTCGAAAGGGGTAAAAAAAAGTTGCATTGTGTGGTGCTGATCTGTCATGAGAGAGTGCTTTACTTAGAGATGCCAATGAAAAAGTACTATATTGCCTCTTGTATCGTCTTACTGGTAGAATTGATGCAAGAAATCTACAAAAAAGAGAAAATTTGCCCTTCTACTTAGACACAATTTCACAGGGAACCTAAAGAAAAAGAAGAAAAATATTCCCATCCAGCTTTTTCCCCTCTTAATCTTTTTGCGTGTTTTTTTAAATAAGTTATTCAATGGCTAATGGGTTTTGTGCTAGTTGGTTGTGAGAATGGTGAACTGATTTACAGTGGCTGGCATTACGTTTTGGCATTGCTGTTGTTGGAAGGGGGTCAAGAAACGAAGATCTTTAATATCGGCTGTGTTTTTATCAACAGTGTCTTGCTGAAGTGTGTGGAAAGAACAAACTATGTTGGAGGTTTTTGTCAGTATTGTGGTTTGAAGAAGTGGTGGAATTGAGTAATACATGGGCCATAGCTTTCACATCTCTTTTTTTTTTAACAAAATAGTCCTACTAAATGAAACTTCTTGGTGGCATAATGATGAATTCCCGTTGGTAACGATATTTTTTTTATTTTAACAACCGCTGAAGGATTCCAAGTATTGTGAATGCAAGACGTTCTTTTCTACTCCTTATTTTTTCATAAACAGATATCTCGGAGTCGTCGATTGATTAACCAATTTTAAAGCAGAGCGTTTTTTAGAGTTAGCAGTTGTAATGATAGTTATGTGTATTAATTTTGCAAAACACATTGCAATCATTCCTCGACACTTACCACACTAGTCGATAAAGTATATAAATATGTATATTCGAATCATTTCATCATGAAATCAAGGAGCTTTATGTAGGTAAACTGGCTTCCTCCTGGGGTTAGATTGCTTATGAGAAAAAAAATACAAATGGAATTTCCTTCTTTGTCGAAATAAAGTAACAAGTAAGCAAAGTATATAATGGTTATCACTGATTCATCAAGTATTTTGTTGTGTACAGGATTTAAAAAAATAAAAACAATTAACGAGGGTTGGTCTTGAGACCAGGTCAGTTCTTGGATGTGCTGTGATTGAAAGTTTTAAAACAATTGTGATTAAGTGATATGGTTCTTATGGTTTTTTCCCCCTCCCCTGATCTTATGCATCATCAACCCTTCTGCGCCTCTTGTTTTCTTGTTACTTCTCTTCCCCAAAAAAAAAGATAAATGCGTGCTCTAGATTTAGCCACTAAAAGGCCTTGGACTATGAAACGAGCTGGATTTTGAAAAAAAAAAAATAAGTTTGCTTTGGGTATTTAAAAAAAGCATGGTAGAACTATGAAAAGTGTCCTGTGTTCAAGCAAAATATCCGGAAGAAGGCTGACCGTTTGTGCTGACAAGAATAACTATTTTTTGTGGGTACGTAGAGAAGCAAAAATGTTTAAAAAAACTGGTTGTCTTGTGCTCTTTCTTGAGTATAAAAAAATGGAGTGGTTGTCGTTTTTGTAAGTACATGTGGAGGTGAATGGGAAGCTAGTCTTTTTAGTTGAGAGATACGCAAGGAAAGGACATCGTTAGCAAACAGCCGGCTTTCTTCATCGAAACGATATTCATGTGTTGTGATCCTTTGTAACTGTGAACGTGAAGGAAGACCACCATGAAATGTGGTAATACGACTGACCACTTAAGCTTTTCTTTTTAATTTATTGTTATATTTAAAACACTTGCTATCAGTGGCATTAAGATGTTCTTAGTTGATCTTTGTACACTTCTGTTTTAAAGTAACCACCTCCTTTTGGCCTTGACTTGGGTTGAAAAAACTTCTTTGACTTTTGGGAATAAAAAAAGTGTCTTCAGATTGGTACAAAATATGAAATCTGCAAAGTCTCTGGGATTGAAATTCAGTCGTGAAAAATATATATACGAAATATATCACTTGGCGATTGTGCCCTTTTTTTAAAAAGACTGCTTCTTTGAATGTTTCCCGATAGCTGTTTACGTATGTGTTACCTTGAATCTGTGTTTACTGTATTTTTCTCTGGAACAGTTTCCTTTTTTTGATTCTGGTGGGAAGCTAAGCTGTTACATTTATGTTCGCTTTCTTCTGGTATGAATTTTGTGGAGGAAATGACTGCATTTGCACAATGCCTTTATAACTAACATCATGAATGGTTTAAGAAAAAAGTTTGTTCCTTGATTTCACAGATACAGTGCTCTAATTATGCAATATCCAAGTGCTAGCAAATTGTGAGCTGTTGTAAATGCTTAGCACAATTTTCCCTGTTTTTGGCTATTCCATAATTTTTGTGTTCGCTCAAAGCATATTTTTTTCCTTTGTGTGTGCCTAAGCTGGCCTCTCGATGATTTTGGTTTCCTGTCATTTGCCTGATGCGGTGATGATGGGTGCATTTTCAATTTCCAATAAAATATTTAAAAAAAGTAGGTGTTTATCATCCTGACGAATTGATGTCATGTTTTGCTGTTCTTACCCATACAAAACTATTATAAGTTGGAAACCTGCTGTTTTTTAATGTTGTCTTATCTTGATTATGTCATTGGTTAAATTTTTGCTTCGTGAATTTCACCATTCAACTTATATATGCTGCATAATTTGTGAAATTAATCAAGAGTTAGTAATGTTTTTCATCCTATTTATGTGTTGAGCATAATCAGTAATCCATGAATTCAGTAATATCCATGAATTATTATAGTTTTTTACTAACTGTGCAATGGCAAACGTCCAGTTGTGTTTTACTGCCAATAAAAGAAGACTACAATGTTCAACATTAATTACCATAATTATTACCATGTTGAAAAAAAGCTTCCTTTAAAGGTATTTATGGTTTATCTATGAAATTACTTTGCATTAAACCTTCATATCAACAAGCAAAAATTATAATGTTTCATTTTTGGGATTGGAGAATAGAGGTGATGAGTGGTTCTGAATTGATGAGCATATTTGAGACTCGATCATTGTAGTAATTGTTGAAATCGTTGTTTTCTTATTTTTGTAATGTAATGAGTTATCTTACTTAAGGAAATAGCGGCTCCTAATTGAAATTACTGATTTTAGCAGTAAATCTATGGAGCAGTTGACATAAATTACTTGTAGGTTGGCATACTTTTGAGAGAATTTTATGATTTAAGTTGCTGTAATGTATGGTACGAAGAGAATTCAGTTTGCTGCTAATTCAGATTATCCAATAAGAGATCATTGAAAATTGAGGCGGCTATTTTGTTGGAATATCTTTAGGTAAGTTCTGGAGATATGAATTGTAATCTTTCAACTGTTAGCTCGAGAAGTATATGAGATTTTATTCGTTCGAATAATAGGTTCAAGTTGTCATGATTTATTTCACCTAAAATTCCTTCGGCATTTGCTAGAAATTAGAATATTGTGAGAGGATTTCTGGTTTTGATATTCATTACTTCAAGAGTTGTTTTGTTTAATATTGTGATCGGGAATGTTATTCTTTGGTGTTAAAAAAAGTTGTAAATGCTTTGCACAACTGCTTGGCGCGATATTTTCAGTGTTTTTAAGTTTAGTGCCGAATTTAGTCTTGGCGGGTGCATTACTTCCCCGATGGAACTGATACCTTCTGAGAACTCTAGCTAGATCTCAGAAAAGTATAATTTCTGAATGGTCATTTGCTAACTATTAGTGGTTTCAAATTAATTTAATTCTTTTCAGTAAGAAATGAGGGTAAAGGGCTTTCATTTTAAATCGAGGACTTCAAGGAAATGTTACCTAATGCCGACATAATGTTAAGTTTATTGTAAGATAAAAGTAATGTTTTATTTTATTTCTGAAATATTTCAGTGTCGAAATTTTGGTGAACATTAATATACTAAACAAATTTTGGGTCCAATTTGTGACGCCTCCAACAACATTATATAATTTCTATATAAAACAACAGAGGCGCTGATGTTCATTCTCGGCGGCAAACTCTGACAGCGATAATGTGACAACTTCACTCACATTTCAGTTTTATTAGTTTCTTTCCTCTGATTGATAACTTTTACCCGGTTTTTCAATGAATTTTATTACTAACGGAAGGGAAAACGATAGACCTTCAGAACAAAGAGGAAGTGAGAAGTGAAGCTTCGTCGAATCCGTTCTACAATCACTTCTCCAATTTGAAGGTATATAGTTTTTACTCAGAATTTCTATCTACTAATCACGTTCTTCTCATAGTCATTACCATGTTAAAGAATGACAAGGAAGCCCATTCAATCGTTGGAATTGCGTTTTGTATTTATCTACGAATTAAATTCTTCCTAAAATTATCTTTCCTAGTGAACCTTGAAAACTTGTTTACATGAAAGTTGTAGCTTATACTTTGGTTTAACGTTTGATATAATTGATTAATGTTTTAGCGGAGATGTTTTTTAAACTCATTTTTGTAATAAATCTCGCTATATCTTGAACCATAAATAGTAAGATATCATTATGCGACGAAAAAGTGTTATTTTGACAGGCAACGCAATGAACGCCTGTGGTAGACTTTACTTATTATAGTTGGAGAATACATAATTTGCTAATGGAGGACTTCCAGATTCTACGCTACGCCACTGATACTCTGAAAACAAGTTTCATTGTGATACCTCTTGTAATTTAATTTTGTAGTTTGTGTAGATGGGGCGGTATGTTGGAGAACATTTCCGTAAAGATTAGCCCTTTATTAACCTTGCTCAATGGATAGTCCTTAGGACTATTTCTACCATTCCGGTTCTCCTGTAGTTTTTCGATGATCATGTTTTAGGGTTATAACATCTATTGTGTATCATGGATTGATTGAATTTTTGATGAACGTGTTCATGGAAAATTCATTATTTATGGTTTTCTGTAGAATGATACACGAGTTGTGTTTAAGTATAGGTTGACAATCAACCATGACACATTGAGATTATTATTAAAAATAATTATTATTATTGTTAATTATTTCATAGGTTAGTTTCATCTTTTTTAATCTTCATAATAAATTATTATGTTTATAAAGTTAAATAACATTTGTAAGTGTGAGCAATCAACCGTCTATTTTTATGCATCGTTAAGACATTTATTAATCCTTGTAATATGTTACGATGAAAAATATGAATTACAATTTTAGTGTACATACATTGTTTTACCGCTTCTTTTCAAAGTAACATTTCTCATGACCACGGAAAAGTGAGAAAATAAGTTTTAATTCCCGAAATTAGATTGAAATTTAATCATCATAGGCTCATTTCCGGGATGAGGTTGTCTTTTTAATTAATGAACGCTTAATTAAATTTATTTAAAGCGTACTGCTGGTCTGAATTTCTTGGAAGTCATCTGCTTTACCGGAGAGAGTTTTTAAGAAGAACTTGTTCATGCAATCTCTTCGGTGTTGACGCCATGCTCTTTGTCGTTGGATTGTTTCGAGGAATCTCGTTATCTCATTGTGTTTAAGCGGAGTTCACATTCCCTTTATCTTTCCGTCTCGTAACTGCATAGGACGCAAAAATGCACTGTGAGTCACGGTGTGCCGAGCTATTAATATCTCAACCTCCTTCATCTTTCGCGAAGAGCAGGGTCGCAAAGCAAGCGAGGCAGAGCTCGCCTCAGGGCGCAGGATTCAGTGAGGCGCGAGTCCTTTAACATCGGAAACCAGTATCTAGGCCTGGACCTGCTAGTAGAGAGAGTTGAACATGCGTAGTTTTCTATCATGCAGAGCTATCCTGACATACCAAATTAATTCTCAACTAGCGAAGTGTTTGAGAAATCTTTAGATAGTTATTTCAAAAAGAAAGTTAATGTCCATAAGTCATTTATTCCTGAAACATTGAAAATGGCGTTCTGCTAAATATCACTGGATAGAATTAGATATCTACGATATTTATGCGCGAATGAGATATAATTATGGTTATTGTCTTGTTATTGTATTATTGCCTTATTATTGGAAACCTCGTTGTTAATATTTATTCATTTTACGTTGTAATTTAGCTTTCTGGCCTGATGGCAACGTTAATATTGTTATTATTATCAGTATTAGTTACCCTCCATGTTTTTCTTACTTCCTTTCTCGACTTGAACCTGTTCCCTTCAATATATCCTCAGATTAGTCATCCCTATAATGTGTCGCCATCTTCTCCGTGATCTTCCTTCACGTCTTCCACCTAGAAGATGATCTCTTGTGATCTTTGCTATTTTTCCATTTTAAATTCTTTCTAAATGAAGATTCCATTCTTATTTTCACCCGTGGACCATTGGCTGTTATTCTCTACACAAAAATCCCTTGTTACTTGTTTAATGTTCTCGTTCTATTCCATAAGGTTTTCCCAGATGTTCCGATGTGTTGCTGCGTTGATAAACCAGGCTAGTAACCCACATGAAGACACTTAAACCCAGTTACTCAAATTCCAATTACTCGCCCTCGAATATACAAATACATATATAGCAATAATAGATTATTAATAAATTAAGTGAGGAATAGAAGTTGATTATTGCAACTTATTTACGCAACGTAACAATGATTGCCGCCGACACTGTTGAAACTAAAATTAAAAACGTAAACAAATTAAACATGAGTTTATTATATTGCCGGGTAGCCAATACTCCACTTTGGGTAAAGCTACGTTCCAAGTCATTTAATAACGGCATAATGTATCAGGCGTATTCAGTAAGACTGAGTAGTGTTTTTTACTAGACTTCTTACATCCACGTTTCATGGTCCCATGTCTGATGGATTGATTACTATGCCAATTGAGATCTTCCTTGGGACACGCGCGGCCCATTTCCTCTCAGCCGTCAAACCCCCGCCTTCGCCAGTTCAATATCTCACTGGGAAATACGCATTTTACTATCCACCCGGCTATTGTGGATGCAGACCCACTTCACTCATTGTTCGGTTATCATTTTTTGACCACAAGAACTAGATGCGTAATTTTCTCTCAACGTCTTGATTTAGCATTATTCAAACATTAGTTTTGTCATTGTTATTATTGTCTAATTATTATTGTTATTGTATTGCCTTGTTATTGAAAACATTGTTGTTAATATTTATTTATTACTACGTTGCAATTTGGCCTTCTGGCCTAGTAGCAACGTTATTATTGTTATTATTATCAGTATTAACTACCCTTGCCATTCATCAAAAACATAGGAGCATAAAGTTTTCGATGCATCCAAGTTAGTCTCAGAATGAAATACGATTGTCAACGTAAATACGGTTGAAATATAAACAATGTAAGTAAACAGATCAATAACAACCGGGCGTAAATAGTGACGAGGGAGAAAATGAAGCTGATTTGATTAATAACAAGACGCTGCATTGTTTGTTATCATCATTGATATGTAAGTTGGATTTTCGTTGTACTGAATTTGATTTAAGGACTTTCAAACGTCGATAGTTCGGAGAAACAAGCATCCCACGTCTTTATACGTTATTGCTGGGTTTTAAATGTTTACTAAACATTGGTGATGTTATGGTGGTCCGCAAAGTAACCACATACTTGGTAACCTAAATTACAATTTCAAATTGTGTGTGGATGGTCTGTGGTCTTGGTGAATGCCATGGTTCAGATCGTTTTCTGGCGAGGGATAGTTGGATCTTCCATCAGATTGGACGGCGTCTCCTACATTTGCTTGGGAAAGAAAATGTTTCTAGTAAGGAATTTGTATTGGATTGCTCAATGAAGATGATACAGCTAGATAGACTTCTTGAATTTAGAAAATATTCGTTTATATTTGCCTACCCTTCGATAAATTTCGGATTTTTAACTTTCTGTCGGCTAAACCATGATCATTTATCTACAATTGCATAAATACCCTTCAATCCGCCATTCAGCGTGTGTCAGGGGGTGTAAAAACCGAGCGTTCGAGTCTTCCCTTCAGCTTATTGTTGCCGCATATCGCTCGCGGAAACAATCATTAATTAGATTCATTATTGACCTGAATGACGCCAACAAGTGCCCCAACAATGGATGAATAATATAAACTAATGTCTCAACAATGTATATCATACCGCAAAAATACGTAAGTAGGTAATTATTCAGTTATCATTGAGAGTTTCTTTGTGTATCTGCTTCACTGACTTCGTTCAAAGCAGCTGCGTAGTCTTGAGGTTTTTAGCGTGAAAAATAAAAAAAACTGGAATAAGAAATTGTTATCCACAGATAAGAAAATGTTCGTACTTATTTTCACATGGATTAAATTATATGTAGCTATTTACAGAGAAACATATTCAGTCTTTGTTGCCATGCTACGTTTAATCACAGTTATCTTTTCTTTCCTGACGAAGAATTGGCATGAAACTATTCTATTAAGTAGGCACGATTAAGAACATTGCAGGAATCCAGGTCAATTTTCTGTAAGCTTTTTCGGGCTTGCTCTGTTACGTGTCTTTCTCCATATCGCTAGTTTCTTCGGTAAGGACTATATATAGGAATCTGGATGAATGCCAGGATCAAGTCATTTTTTCACTCGAGAGGATGCATCTCGCGCTATAGAGACAGGAAATTGCGGAACCTTGGAACCGCTAGAAGAGATTCACTAACAACTGCAATCGTGTAATGGCACAATTAAGTCAGAACTATCGACAAAGCTTTACAAGGAAGTAGGCACTAAAACAGATAGTTGCTTCTTGTCGCCCGCATAGCACGAGAGAAGCTAATAGGGTAGATTATAATCGCTAAAACAAATAGTTACTTTTGGTCGTTCTTTCCGAATAGCGTCAGAGAATATAATAGGGTAGATAAGGTAAGGTGTTAATACACCCCCTGCCATACGCCACTGGCGGCTTGCAGGGTAAAAATCTAAATCTAGGTCAGGTGTTAACACACCCCCTGCCATACGCCAATGGCGGTTCGTGTTGTATAAATCTAAATTTCAATTGCACTACGACAATTACGACGCACAACTTTACAATTACGACGCACAACTTTACAATTACGACGCACAACTTTACAATTACGTCGCTCAACTTTACAATTACGAAGTAATTGAGGCAGTGCATTGAACCAGAATTATTCTATGTTGTCGAATAACATGAAATAACGAGTTTATTTTGTATTGTTTTATTGTTGATAATAATCATACTAGATCATCGCGCATTGTTAGCAATGAATCTGTCCTTTGATAGATTCTCAAGGGAAAATATATTAACTATGTAATTCCACCAAGTATCGCTGGATACCATTAATTACATTCTAAAGGAGTCAGCGGAAAGTATAGTTATCATGTGCAGTCTGCAGCAAAAATTAAGATAAAGAATTTAATTAGAATTAAATTAAATTGATTTCATTCGAAGATAGGATTAATAGTTTTGTGGTTGGCTCCATTGGATGGAAGTAATTTACTGTGCTGGCATTTGCTTGGTTCATTTTAAAAATTCGAAGTTTTACATTTGGTAAATGTTTGCATAAGATTGAATTATGTCATTTATACATTTTTCCGATATTATATTTGCAACTCGCGAGAGTCGAAACCGGTCGAATGAAAATTTTCTTGTGGAAACTACGAAGTACTTCCATATTTATTTCATCATGGCGTTCCACCAAATGAAGCTGGAGCATATTGATTACATACCCTTTAGAATTTCTAGCGTATCAATGTCACCTTTGTTTGCTCCTTGAAAACTTTAAACTCAATATTGATTAGGAAACATTTTGAAAAAATCGCTACTTGCATCCAATATTTAAACCTTGATAATACTATTTGCGTTCAAATTTCTTGTTTCACAATGAAGTAGTCAGCCATTGTTGTAATTTTATGAATATAACCGTTACCATCGTTTTGATTTTTATGGATATAATTGTTATCATTGTTTGAAATTTACGAATGTAATCTTTGCAATTGTTGTAACTTTGAGCATGTTTCAATAGCAGCAAAGAATTCGGTTGAAGTCGATATTTGCGACATTTCCTTCATACGTTGAGGAATCGAGTGAAGTAGCTTTACATACAACCGTTTTCATCTCAATCTCATTACTCATACACTGAATAAGCGATTAACAGAAAACGTCAAAGTTCGACCGAAGATATCGTCTGAACGCAGAGTCTGACAATGTTTATATCGGAGTACAGGATGAAATAAGATGGTAGAACTAACACTTTAATTTATACAATACCTCAATGAATACACGATCTAGGTTTCATTATATCATCTAATTTCATTCTGTTATGGCCGAAACCATCGACCTGATATCGGGGTACCTTCAAACCTCAGCATAATGACGCTTGTCTCTATATCACGTCATCTTTCAGAAAGAGAAGCACGTCAGTTACTGCAAAAGACATTTGCGTCATCTTGTCTCGCATTCATACATTATCAAGCCCGTTCTTTCGGCGCCCCTGTGTTTTGCTAAGCACAGTGAAACCACGTTGATTCGTTATGGGATAATTTGAAGTCAGCCATGTCTGGTTTTATGCAATAATTATGTCGTAATACGACCGCAGTGCAATTACCTGTACCAAAAAAGTAAGACATTACGTTGGATAAAATAAAACGTATGTTTCAGTTACTTTTGTCTTTGTCGTGCTCGTGGCTACGATGATACGAAAGTAAGTAAAGTATGAGTGATGCTGAAAAATGGTACTAATCCTGGTCACTCCTTATTGAATGCTATGAAAAGTGCTATTCCTGAGATCATTGTGATGAACGTAAGTGGAAAAGTTTCTACTTACAGCATTCTGGCTCAGTGAGGAAAGTAGTGTCAAACAACCTCATCCCCCTGGTGAGCCTCATTCCCTCTCCAAAGCATTCGGTAGCAAATTTCATCACTCTCGCTTATGACCTTTTCGTGCTAATTCGGAATGTTTTAGCATTGAGATTCGATTCATCGTTAAATTCGAAATCTACTAACATGTAGATCGTCTACATTTACCTGCCTATCCCTATTTGTACATCATAGTGTGTACTACACATAACAGCGAAAAGATGTCGATTTTAGTATTTCACGATGATTAACAAGGGACGTTCGGAAAGTTCCCAGATTTCTAGGATTTACTACGCCTGGAATAGCTTGAAACTGAAATGAAATCGGGCGATATTGTTGCGCCGCATTATTGCAATCGTCTAATAATTAAATCTAGCGACAATGAAGCGCAGCATTGTTGCGATTATCCAATAATCAACTCTAGCGATAATGTAGCACAGTATGCTTGCAATTAATTAACAATGAGTCGAATCCAATCGAAATACACTGACGATACAATAGCATTTTGCGAACGATGACATTCTTTCGAGAACTTTTCGAATGCTCTACGCATTTTGTATGTAATTTTCAGTTAAGTTTTAAGTATACTTTACCGGAATACAGTGTTAATGTCTAAAAGTAATGAATTCTTCGTAGATACGTTGCTTGGTAACGGAACAGTGAAAATTGACTGGGGAATAACAAGGTTTCATTCTTGAGGAATGGTAACAACGATCATTTTATTCCTAGCTTACATTATTCGAACTCTGTAAATTGGATGTGTCGTTATTTGATAATCCTTTGAATTTCCGAACAGTGAGGGTTATACATTATTAAAAATTTGTCAGATTTATCGTTCGCTGAAGTTCGATCGACGCCTAAATTTAGAAGCGGACTTTGATCCCGACATTCTTTGATTCGAGAAATTTCGGCGTCCTCATGAAACTCAATGTCTTTTTAATAACTTTATAGCTCGTCTGATACTTTCTGAACTACGATTTTAAATAGCCTAGAACAGAATTTTCATCTCAAATCAAAAAAGCGATTTAGATGTTTTAACGTGCTAAATGGGGTACTTTCTCTTTTCTTAATCATGTTCTACTCATAAAAGCTCATTGTTAATCAGCATCATTACATATTTCCAAATCTTAGTTTTCGTAGGCTTTTTTAACTAAGGATCTTTTTTTGACACTTTATTTCTGCAAAATCACTCGTAATTCGTTACCATATCAGATCTGAAATTCTGGCTTAAAACTTTTGAGCGAGTTTGATATCGATTGCTGGTAATTGTTGCTCTATCCATTGTTGATCTTGTTGTTAGTTATTCTAATTATCGTCCTAGTTAGCCAGTTCGGTAGTTGATTTCATCAACATATAGACGTAGCATAGGCATGTTGCATCAACATTTTATTTTATTCCAACTTTATTTNTATTTGCGTTCAAATTTCTTGTTTCACAATGAAGTAGTCAGCCATTGTTGTAATTTTATGAATATAACCGTTACCATCGTTTTGATTTTTATGGATATAATTGTTATCATTGTTTGAAATTTACGAATGTAATCTTTGCAATTGTTGTAACTTTGAGCATGTTTCAATAGCAGCAAAGAATTCGGTTGAAGTCGATATTTGCGACATTTCCTTCATACGTTGAGGAATCGAGTGAAGTAGCTTTACATACAACCGTTTTCATCTCAATCTCATTACTCATACACTGAATAAGCGATTAACAGAAAACGTCAAAGTTCGACCGAAGATATCGTCTGAACGCAGAGTCTGACAATGTTTATATCGGAGTACAGGATGAAATAAGATGGTAGAACTAACACTTTAATTTATACAATACCTCAATGAATACACGATCTAGGTTTCATTATATCATCTAATTTCATTCTGTTATGGCCGAAACCATCGACCTGATATCGGGGTACCTTCAAACCTCAGCATAATGACGCTTGTCTCTATATCACGTCATCTTTCAGAAAGAGAAGCACGTCAGTTACTGCAAAAGACATTTGCGTCATCTTGTCTCGCATTCATACATTATCAAGCCCGTTCTTTCGGCGCCCCTGTGTTTTGCTAAGCACAGTGAAACCACGTTGATTCGTTATGGGATAATTTGAAGTCAGCCATGTCTGGTTTTATGCAATAATTATGTCGTAATACGACCGCAGTGCAATTACCTGTACCAAAAAAGTAAGACATTACGTTGGATAAAATAAAACGTATGTTTCAGTTACTTTTGTCTTTGTCGTGCTCGTGGCTACGATGATACGAAAGTAAGTAAAGTATGAGTGATGCTGAAAAATGGTACTAATCCTGGTCACTCCTTATTGAATGCTATGAAAAGTGCTATTCCTGAGATCATTATGATGAACGTAAGTGGAAAAGTTTCTACTTACAGCATTCTGGCTCAGTGAGGAAAGTAGTGTCAAACAACCTCATCCCCCTGGTGAGCCTCATTCCCTCTCCAAAGCATTCGGTAGCAAATTTCATCACTCTCGCTTATGACCTTTTCGTGCTAATTCGGAATGTTTTAGCATTGAGATTCGATTCATCGTTAAATTCGAAATCTACTAACATGTAGATCGTCTACATTTACCTGCCTATCCCTATTTGTACATGACAGTGTGTACTACACATAACAGCGAAAAGATGTCGATTTTAGTATTTCACGATGATTAACAAGGGACGTTCGGAAAGTTCCCAGATTTCTAGGATTTACTACGCCTGGAATAGCTTGAAACTGAAATGAAATCGGGCGATATTGTTGCGCCGCATTATTGCAATCGTCTAATAATTAAATCTAGCGACAATGAAGCGCAGCATTGTTGCGATTATCCAATAATCAACTCTAGCGATAATGTAGCACAGTATGCTTGCAATTAATTAACAATGAGTCGAATCCAATCGAAATACACTGACGATACAATAGCATTTTGCGAACGATGACATTCTTTCGAGAACTTTTCGAATGCTCTACGCATTTTGTATGTAATTTTCAGTTAAGTTTTAAGTATACTTTACCGGAATACAGTGTTAATGTCTAAAAGTAATGAATTCTTCGTAGATACGTTGCTTGGTAACGGAACAGTGAAAATTGACTGGGGAATAACAAGGTTTCATTCTTGAGGAATGGTAACAACGATCATTTTATTCCTAGCTTACATTATTCGAACTCTGTAAATTGGATGTGTCGTTATTTGATAATCCTTTGAATTTCCGAACAGTGAGGGTTATACATTATTAAAAATTTGTCAGATTTATCGTTCGCTGANGTGGACGGGTTGACTATTCACAAATGTATATATTTTTATACGTAGAACTTAAGTGTTAGTTGTAGAATGTGAATAATGTAACGTCATCACCTGAACTAGTATCATCCTGTGGCGGAATTATAGAACAATAATAATTTATACGCAATTTGACCTCTAGGGTAGAGCATATTTATTACATTACAAAGCCTTAAGGTAACAACTGTGCGGGGATTATCTAAGAAAATCGCGACATTTCCAAGCCTAGAAACATCCTGCCTATCCATAGGGACTGGTCTAGAAACTTCCAGCCGCCCATGGGGTGTGGGGATAGGGGTCGCATTCATGAGGGTCACTCATCTTCACGGGCGGAGAGGACCAAGGCTAACTTATCAAACGCTAGAGGAAATATTCCAGTCTCATAATTTATTCGCATAAAGCATAGGATAGCATGAAAATCTCTATGTATTCGTTGTAAAAGACAACAGCCAGTAGTTCAACTATTAGCCGCAGTTTTAATTCAAATCTCGCTGTAAACGGACAAAATTATATTGGGATACTGTGACCGACGCCAACTTGACCGACGCCCACTTGATCGACACCCATTTGATCGACGCCCAGTTGACAGACGCCTACTTGATCGACACGCACTTGACCGACACGTGACAGTCGCCCCCACCTGGAGGAGGACGTTTGACCGACAAGTGAGACATGTTAGGCATGTATCCTATAACAACAGTTATAATTTTCACGATTGCCTTGAAGAAGTTGCTCGTTTTCAGTTTACAGTTGGACGAATAAATTGGTTTGCATTCAAAATGTTAATATTTATGAATTTGCGGTTCATTTTCACCCCCAACGATCCTGGAGCAGCTCCTTAGTCTAATTGCCCATAGAAAGTTTCCTTCCGTCCAAGAATGAAAATAGTGGGGGAAAATATGGTGTGAGATGTGAATTGTTTAAATAGTACTTGCCTCTATTTCAAATCTTATCTTTTGGAAAAGAAGTTTAATAATATTTCCAGGTGTACATAACGTTTCTTAGGGAACATTTTAAAATTTTAGTTTGGAACTTTTTGGCAGAATTGACTGCAATATATTTATACATAATTTTCAATATTACTTATTAAACAAGCTATATAATATTTCGATATATATGTATCGATACCAAAACATATATCGATATGCTATCGATATATGTTTTGGTAATTATTTTTTAATTTGTTTCTAAAAAAAAAATGCAAGGGCATTGTTGAATCTATGAATAGCGCAATAGAGTATGTACAGTTTAGGTCCATCAGCAGCTTAACAATAAAATAACCAACAATGCAATGCGATTACAATAATATTTACAATATGTACTCAATATTTTCGTCAATATTTTCCAAACACATTTTTCACGCCATATATTTTTTTAAGGAATTCATCTCCCATGCCTGTACAACTTTTCGTTCTTTACTGGGTCAAACTAGTTCACACGGTTCGAGCATCCGCCAATATTTTTTGCGCCACGTCTCCATGGTGACAGGATTAACCAAACACAAACATAGCAACCTTTTATGTTTATCAAGTACTCTCAAATGAACCATTTCTCGACATTAATACACTTTCGACATTTTAGCCATAAAATCTTCCTTTAAGCATTAAAGAATTCTTAGGTTTGAACTTCCCTTCGACATTTCCGCTAAATGGATTTTGTGCGCTTTCAAATGCTGACAAATTTTGAAACAGATGGCAGTTTCATCGACCTATGAATAGGTTGAACTTACGTCAGACTAACGAAAGACAGAAGTAAATGCAGATGTTCCTAAGATATTCCGTATTTGACTTGAGATGGTCGCAGTTTTCCCAAATTCGAAAAATCATCATCTTGCTAAACATGGCACAGATGTAAAAGCTGCTTACTTTAAAAGTTCTTGGATCGAAGCGAGAGGCGTTCATTGGTTAAATCAACTCCAAGCGTCTCGTCCGATATATCCCTCCCGCCAAAAGTTGTTTACTCGACCCTACATTCTTCATGGTGGAGTCAACTGACTTGATTTCTTCAACGCCGAATACAAATTAAATGAAATGACTCTTAACCTATTGATTTACGTGGAAAGTTTCCGGAAAAGGACAATTTTTGTCCACAGAAAGTTATTTTTAAATCTCATAGCTGTGCGCGTGGGCTTGTTTAGACTTTTTATAAAAACACTCTCGCAACAATGCTCCACAACAATACCGCTGTTTTTTATTGTTGCTTGAAACTAATCCGGAAGTAGCACAGCTTGATTCTGAGAACTTCTTGAACGCCGTTCGTAACGTCATAATGTTCATAATTAGAGTTAAATGTTAGAAGAGACTAATTATAGTTAGACTATAGCTAGACTGACTATAATTAGACTATAGCTAGACTAACTATAGTTTGACTTATATTTAGGATATAGTCTCAATCTCTCACTGTAGTAAAGCCGTGTTAATATTATCATTACAGCCAAATCCCGACTTACTAGACCCCGGACTTACGCAGCGAATTGAAATTCCCAAAAAAGACGGAAAACGCTAACTCAAACACAAATGAAACTCTATATACAGGAAACTTGAAAAATCTTACATGATGAGTAATGCTTGACAAGTTGTATTAATGCTTTTTCAAGGAAATTATACATTTGCATGTGAAATTATATCTATTTAAAATTCTTTTTGTAACTTTTTGTGGTTGATGTAAAACGTCCTTATATCGTATATTGATTTTCTGTATTAGTGTATGAAAGGATTTTGAGGTGTAGTGGGTAATTAAGTGGATTGTAAAATGTACATGCTGTTGTAGATATAATGTATCTGTTATAGAATAATATAGTTGTAAATCATAGATGTATAAATTGTGAATTTGTATTCACATGCAATTGTAATATGTTAATCATAGATTTTTAGATCGTAAACATGAAGTAATATGCAATTGTTTTATGTAAATTGTAGTTGTTTAAATTTTCAATCAGGAAGTTTTGTAAAATATTGTAGTTGGTGGACGGGTTGACTATTCACAAATGTATATATTTTTATACGTAGAACTTAAGTGTTAGTTGTAGAATGTGAATAATGTAACGTCATCACCTGAACTAGTATCATCCTGTGGCGGAATTATAGAACAATAATAATTTATACGCAATTTGACCTCTAGGGTAGAGCATATTTATTACATTACAAAGCCTTAAGGTAACAACTGTGCGGGGATTATCTAAGAAAATCGCGACATTTCCAAGCCTAGAAACATCCTGCCTATCCATAGGGACTGGTCTAGAAACTTCCAGCCGCCCATGGGGTGTGGGGATAGGGGTCGCATTCATGAGGGTCACTCATCTTCACGGGCGGAGAGGACCAAGGCTAACTTATCAAACGCTAGAGGAAATATTCCAGTCTCATAATTTATTCGCATAAAGCATAGGATAGCATGAAAACCTCTATGTATTCGTTGTAAAAGACAACAGCCAGTAGTTCAACTATTAGCCGCAGTTTTAATTCAAATCTCGCTGTAAACGGACAAAATTATATTGGGATACTGTGACCGACGCCAACTTGACCGACGCCCACTTGATCGACACCCATTTGATCGACGCCCAGTTGACAGACGCCTACTTGATCGACACGCACTTGACCGACACGTGACAGTCGCCCCCACCTGGAGGAGGACGTTTGACCGACAAGTGAGACATGTTAGGCATGTATCCTATAACAACAGTTATAATTTTCACGATTGCCTTGAAGATGTTGCTCGTTTTCAGTTTACAGTTGGACGAATAAATTGGTTTGCATTCAAAATGTTAATATTTATGAATTTGCGGTTCATTTTCACCCCCAATGATCGTGGAGCAGCTCCTTAGTCTAATTGCCCATAGAAAGTTTCCTTCCGCCCAAGAATGAAAATAGTGGGGGAAAATATGGTGTGAGATGTGAATTGTTTAAATAGTACTTGCCTCTATTTCAAATCTTATCTTTTGGAAAAGAAGTTTAATAATATTTCCAGGTGTACATAACGTTTCTTAGGGAACATTTTAAAATTTTAGTTTGGAACTTTTTGGCAGAATTGATTGCAATATATTTATACATAATTTTCAATATTACTTATTAAACAAGCTGCCGACACGTCTGCCGAGATATTTCTTTTAAACCAACAATTAACAAGGAGAGTTAATTTCATTGATGATTGTTCCTTAAAAATTGCCAATGTCCTACCTAAAGATTTTGTACAGCCTGCATTCTACAATAGTCACAACCTTAGTTCCTTCCTTGTCAACACTAAAGATAAAATAGAAAAAAAATTCAAATCAGGAATTTATAAATTAAAATGCAACGAATGCGAATCCGTGTATATCGGTCAATCCGGAAGGAATTTTAATATCCG
>KZ308158.1:1821890-1894566 GCA_000376725.2 Ladona fulva
CAATCCGGAAGGAATTTTAATATCCGAATAAAAGAGCATATGCAATCTTTCTTAAATAACACTCCCGCCTCCCACTTTGCCCAACACCTTAATCTTTCCCACCACTCCTCTTCCTTCATTCCGGAAATCTTACATATCCAACATAAAGGACCAAAAATGAACTTCCTAGAGCAAAGAGAAATCCTTGTTTCCAAAATTGCTTCCGAGAATGTTGTTAACGAAGTAATTCCTCCAACTTACTCCCCTCTACTTCTTTGTACCCTCCCTAAGAATTCTCTTCCAGATAAGAACAACCTTTACCCTCCGGAAAGCTCCCACACCCCCTAACCCTTCTTCTCCCCTACCGCTTTCCCTACTTGTCCTGCTTTGTTCCCACGCACCAACCCTGTTCCCCTCTTTTTTTCCCCATATAAACCTGCTTGTGGGTAATTTCCTCACCTGATGATGGTCGATCTGTGCCGAAACCGGTCGTGTTTTTTACTTCTGTAAATACACCTGTGGAAAAGAGTAATTGAAATTTTATTTATACCATCCTGTTCTTCCTGCTTTCAATAGATTTGTTAACAGCATTTGTCTACAGCTCCCAGAAAGTGTAGGTTAAGTTGTACATGTAATGATATGCTACATTTGGCAGTACCTATTTAAAACATATAAAAGTCTAGGGTCAACTATTATACGAGAAAAATTCAGGATTTTCTGGTCCAGCATTAGGGGTCTACTTTTAACTTACATTCAATATTATTTAAGTCCATAAGTAAGATGGAGCAGGATGCTGAGGTAAAGACAGGAAAAAACAAAAAATCATTGGGTTACATGAGACGTTGATCATCAAAAGATTAATCATGGGTGCATGAACATTCCGAAAGGTAGAAGACTGGTGCATGTCTTTGAAATATGAATATAGTGCTATCAGAAGTGCGTTGAATCACGCGTGGAATATTTTTCGTAAGTGGTGGTATAATGGTGAAGACTAAAGGCATTCCCTTCGCTAACAAAAGAGATGATTGAATATTTTTGTGCTGAGGATATCCTGTTCCGAAGGCATTCGCTTTATCTAGAAGGAAAAGTGGACGAAGATTGCTGAATCGCATACGTTACTGCTGGCGCCAGTGAATGCTGATTGTGAGTCTTCAGAGGTCGCTCTACTTAGCAGTAGTAATTCTTAAAAAGTGCTTAAACAGCTGAGGACATTCCGCACTCATGGGCCCCCTCTGGGAATCGAACTCAGGACTATTTACACCGAAGGAAAATGTGCTACCCACTTGACTGTTTGGAAGCCCGTAATTCTCCATTAACTTGATGAGTAACACTTTATTTAAATTAAAATTAGAGACTTATAATCACAGTGGACTAAGAAATAAAAATGTCAATTGAAATTTTCCTTCATGCAAAAAAAAGACAAATTAAGTTAAAGGTAGACATATTGCATAATTTATTGATGGAATCTGCATTGATGTATACTTTATCATAAAAAAACTAAACAGCTTAACAGACCAAAGCAGTGAGGAAAGCAAAGTACCTCATTCCTCATCTTAAATTCCTCATAATTCCTTAAGTATGTACCTCATTCCCTGTCCAAAGCTTATGGTAGCTAATAGATTGAGAGGTTGTGGTTCAAATAGTCTTACGGCTGAATACTTAAAAGAAAAATTTAGGTATCCATCGAAAGACATTTGCATGTGTTTCGTAACCATGGTTCTTCGTTGCCATAGCTAACTATTGCAGCATTCTTGCACTGTTTCGGGTGCACATACAAAGAGCCCTTTTCAGACGATTTTCACGTTTACTCCTCCGCCGACGAAAAGTCTCGCATGACAAAAACACGTGTGCGCCCTCATCGGACATCGGGAAAGACCTCGGACGCCCTTCACGGCCGAAAAAAGCTCAAAAATCCACGTCCCCAAGTCTTGTTTTTCCCTCCTGTTGCACTCATCATCTTCCGGGGGCAGTGGTAACTTAACAAAGAGGGAGGGAGGCGCGCTGCACGTACATACATATCTCGGATCTGCTTGCGGTGTGAGTTTCTCTTCTGGAAGAGACGCACAGGCGGGATGGGCGGCTCTTTTTAAAAGGATAGGACAGGAAGGGGAAGGCGGAGCGTGTGGGAGGAAGGGGAGGGAGAAGATTCATGGAGGAGGCGGTCGCTGAAGCTCCAGCAGTCGTGGGGTTGCTTGTGGCCGTGTTGGGAGCGAGGTTTCTGTCCGGTCTTGCAACAGCTGCGATTGGTAAGTTGATCGACTTCCCCCGTGCTTTTCACCATAAGAGTCTTCGGGGCCGATCGTTGAAGTCTCCGGCGTATTTCAAACCAGAGGGACACGCAAGGTGTCTCCCAAAGTGTGCGGAGGTGCCTGCCCGTATTGTAGTCCCTTCCATTCTTCTTCGGCCGGCGTTTCCTAACCGAAAGGTCGAGCTTTGAATGGTATGCGCGTAGGTCGGCTGAAAGTTGGGCAAATCATCCGTCCTAGTGGTTGAAGAGTTGAGGAACGCTGAGGAGTTTTCGCGATGCTCATTTGTTCGAGATGCACGTCGCTTTTAATTCATTCCGAGTAGTTGGGCGTGTCACGTCCATCGATGTGAGGCGGCGTGATGCCCCATCTTTGAGTGGATGCATGTTATCTCCAAGACGGGCCTCACATAAATCAATTGTTGGCTTCGGAAATGAAGAATGTTACTCGCTAGCCGTTGCCGAGGAAACGAACGGAAAAATAGGGATTTTTCTCCCCGTCGATCCTTTTGGAACAGTTGGATGTTGATTGTACCTCGAGATACTTTGACATTGTATCAGAAATTGGGTTCCTTTTGACCAAAATGTTAGGAATTGTTTTAGGTTTTTGAATTGTTTCGAATATGTGAAATATTTCTATGAATTTTGTTGATCAGCATGGATGGATTGTCATTCAAAGAAGTTTCTGTTTCTTCTGATAAAGCTTTTAAGAAGCCATTCCTCCATGCGATTCAAAGAAGTCAAGATAACACGATAGTTTTTAAGTTATTAATGCTTGGATTTGATCAAAACCCGTTTTTCAACAAATTTCCCGATTTTATTTTCTCCCATTGAATGTTCATTAGTTTGTGAAAGATTGTTAACAGCTTCCGTTGCCTAGAAAACGGCCATAAAATAATCTTTCCACAAAACTGTGAGTTTAGTAAGACCTATTGGTAGTTGAATTAAAAAATAGAGATCTTATCGTTAGAGAAAATAAGAGGAGATGTCAGTTTCCAAAGGGTAAGAGAAAATATATGAGACTTTAATCTCCGAGACACGTGGTCGTACGCAAGGATGGATCAGTGAATTTATGGGTCAATAAGCTAACCTTATTTTAGATAGCAATACCATTGCAGTCAAAATGATTGAAGAACTGACGGTTTAGTTTTTTTGTGCCATGTAATCCAGTGTACTTAATCACTCACGGTGCCTTAGCAGCTAGATGTGGCATCACTTCCTTATTCGTCGAATGGAAGTGTTATACAAAGGGCTTCTTATGGAATATTTACAAGCAAGAAATGTCTTACTCTCTTAAAAGGGCCTTTTTTGTATGAAGGCCAAATTTAATTTTAATCCATCACGGAATTTCACTTGTTTTTCTAAATTTCCAATCCACCACCGATTTGCTTTACAACAGCAACATTGGATTAATTCATCGCGTGATAGTACAGTCATTCGGTCCGTACTTATTCCATATAAATCCATCGAATAAAGAACAACAAATTGGGGCGAAACTTTGATTCTCACTCATAACTCGAATCTGCTCATTTCAACGGAAAATGAGCAGCCAACAATGAGCAATATGAATTATATTGGTACGACGGATTGATTAATTTTGATCTTTCTTGTACGCTTCTTTTAACGGTCATCCTGTGCGTGGGATGTAACGTCCGCATCATTCATTACGTTCGGACATAAATATATCTCATGACGCAAGGTTTATAGTTGAAAGAGCATGTGGTCTACGCTTAATGACAGATTTCACTTGGCTAGCACTTTTCTATCTTCCGTTCCATTTTTTATTCGTCTGCAGAAGTCAGATGATTGAGACTTGTTCTGTTAGGCTTTCAGAGCGCTTCCGGAAAGAGGTTATTATTAGTCAGCTAGTTACTACACTGATTGTTTGGGACGTAGACACGCCGTGGCCTGTATTATTATTGCATTGTTGCGACGTTACTGAACAACACTGACGCATTATTTCATTCCTAATATTATTAGCGGGGCATGCAAAAAGTGGATTTCCGGAAAGAGGTTGTTATTTGTTTGATAGTTACGTCATTGATTGTTGGGAACATGGACATGCTGCGATTTTTATTGTTATTGCTTTGTTGTGACGTTACCGAACAAAATAACGCATTATTTCATTCCAGTTTCATATATGACAGAGTGCGTATAAAAAGTGGACTTTCGGAATTTTACAGCCATCTCTTAAAATCTTGGAAGTTAGCTCTGTAAAAATTAACGAATTAAATAATGCGCGTCACATTTTTATTTCATCTACTTCAATTAAAAACAAATTATTCATTTGCGAATTGATGGTTAAAATGCAAAATAATATTTAGTGACATTGGAACGTATCTCTGTTAAATTTCCAAATATTGCCGAAGTGCTGAGCATGTTTACAAATGTAACCATGGTTTTTTCGGGTCCGTTTCTCCTTGGGAACTGTAACCATGGTGTTTTCTTATTAACAGGTTAATTGCTCCTTTCTTTTTAAAATACCCCTGCATTGTTTTCTATTGTTGCCTACTTTCACACTTATCAATGGTAAACCTTGACTAAAGTACGCTCCATTAATAACGACGAAATTATCAGTGTTATTATTATCAATACATGTTTTTTTCACATTCTCTATTATTCTTTTAATCTATGCCTCCTTCACAACTCAGTCTTCACATTAGGACAGCTCTTTTTTTGGGTTTCCATGCCAACAGATTCAGAGAAATAGGGAGGGATAGCCGCTTAGCAACTGTTATTTACCACCAACGATATGCGACTATTAACTAATAGGAAAATTATCTGAACTGTGCATCCACCCCCTGCCATGCGCCGTCACGTAATTAACTTGAAAGGGAGAATTCTAGCGTCTTCAATCTTTATTTACCCATCAAAACCCGACGGAAATGCGTCAGTAGATTTATTGCCACCATCAACTCCTCAAATAAAGATGGGATCGTTTGGACGAATTCATTAAAGGTCTAAATGACCATTTATTTCACCAGAGGAAAGGTGAAGTCCAACAGGGGTAATAAAAATCTGTACGTTAATGACCAGGCTCAATTTTTACATCTCCCGAAGCTCGTATTGTAAATGCAAGGGAAGCTCGGTGGATTTAATCAACCGTTCATTTTTTCCTTGCCTCAGTATTTGAAGCCGCCGGGTTTAATTAACGGGTTGGGTTATTTTGGCCCAATATTAATACCCATCGATGTTGATTTACGATGGAGGATATCAGATTTCTTCTTGATTTAGGGAGTCCATTAAATCTTAATTAAAGTACTTGTATGGCATAGAGACCAGGGCTGTCTTGAGTAAGGCTTGATGGATATTTGAAACCGGCCCGCAAAATCTTCCCGAAATTATGCGAATAAATTTGAAACTCAAACTAGTATCTATAGATTAAATAAAACTTATTGTTATTATAAGTATTTTATCATAATTACATACTGCAATTGATTGTTATTATAATTGATAAACATTTTAGACGATATATCTAACTTAATTTAATATTTTAATAATAGCTTAACTGACAATTACAATGTAAGAAATTAACAACTAACAATCGCAAGAATTTCAAATTATACGCAGTTGCTAGGGAAAAATCCTTAGCAACTGTGCAAAATACTACTACATACTACTTGTACTAAATAATATAACACGAGAAGTAATATTTGTACAAAGAGCCATAGAAATATATGAAATTTTCATATCGATTGTCAAACACCTTATCCTATTGATGCCAACTTATACGAGCAAAATAAATCGATCTCATTCCTTATTCTAAATCTATATTTTGCGTACTACATACATCATTAACATATTTCGGCGTGTTGCTTAAAAAATATATATTCATTATATGTATTTACAGATGTATTCGAGATGTAATGTAAAGACATTAGATGTATTTACAGATAGGTATTCATTTATACGTGCTTTTCGGTGTAAACGACCTGCAAAATGATAGCTACAGAATGATCGATACAAATTAAGGGCTCCCTAAATTAAGTGGCACTGACAGATCACCAGGTTTGATGGATTTCTCAGTGTTTGTGCACTTACTCAGTAACTTGCAGCGCCCCAAATCTTCGGCCACACTGACTCATTGGTTGCTATGTGCATATGAATAATAAACAACTATTTTACACTTTCTTGACACTCATTCATACTCATCGATTATGACCTGAGGTGAAGTTTTCAAATATAATGATTTTAGCTAAACTTTTAATAAATGAACGAACATAAAGACTAAATAGCCTCAATCTCGCCCTGAAATAGTAGTTTATTATTATTATTATGATCGTCGTCATCGTTACTATTATTAAATGAATCGCGCAACATTAGGTTCTCTGGGCTGAACTATTCCGGCAATTGTTACTTCGCATTACTTTCTCATCAACGCCGTTGGATTAATTATTGATCTAACAAAGGCGGCAATGTAAACATTATAATTGTTTAATTAGATAGTAAAAATCAGAGGACGTGTTAAGTCTAATAAGCTCTACAGATCAGTATGGTTACATTTTCAATGGAAATTCGACGAAAAAGAAACCTAAAATCATCTTTGAACGTATAACAGAAATTCGGTATGTGAGTCGCAGGAGATATCGCTGTCACTTTTCTGTTTGTAGAAGATTCTTAAAAAAAACTTGATATATATAGACATTGTTTTCCGCTTTCAAATATAGGTATTGGCTTTTCCCACTTTTAAAGATATATTTCTTATTCATGCACCAATACACGCGATCATTCTTTCATCTTTTTATTTCTTAATGCTTATATTGTGCCTATAATTTGTTTGGCGTATCCTAAGTTGCTTCTTTTTGACAATTTTAGTAACATCTGGGTGCTGCTCACGTTTTAGTAGTATTCCAAAAATTCTCATTTTCTTATTTACGTGCGGTAAAAAAACCTGTCATTGGAGTTAAAAAGCACTCGTTTATAAGAATCGTAATCCATTAAAGATCCACTTCGTCCTTACTGGTTTACGCATCTTACTTTTGAATAAGCAATGAACGCCTGCGTGAGTGAAATGTGTTACGTGCTCTTGAGATCTTAAAAGAGCCGTTATTATGGCAATCTTGCCTTACTTGGCATTAATAATGCATGAATCCAATTTTCAGTTGACGGTAACACATCATGCATGAAGTCTCTCATTTATGAGCACAAAAACAGCGGCAGTTCAAATAATTATAGTCCAGTTGTAACAAAATGGACCAATGAAATTGATACAACTGTAACAATGTCAATAATTCTCAAGTCTTTTGGCTACAATAGGGAGCAATTGAACCAATACTCGGTCAATAACCTATATAATGGAATTATAACAATTACTCTACCTTTATAAATGAACCATAACAATGGCGGGCTTGCGAATAGCCAAGTGGGCTACTCGTTCGCTTTTGGTGAAAGCGGTCCCGGGTTCGATTCCCGGTAGGGGTCATAAGTGCGAAATGACCTTAGTTGTTGAAGCATTTCTAACAATTCTACTACTAGCCCAACAATGGCGGTAATTTTAGCTTTTACAGCATTGGGGGATCAACTTAACCAACAATCGATTAGTTTCCTATATATTACAATTATAACAATCAATTTACCTATATAGTAGAGCTACAACAATGGCAACAATTTTGTCTTTGCCAATAACGGGGGTCATTTTAACTAACAATTGATTAATTATTCACATAAAAGAATTGAAGACAACGCAGACTGTACTAAAATTTTAACGTTTAGTGTAACGATTGATTAATTTTAGCATATATAAAATAAAGGAAATATTAATGGATTGATTATGAAGATTATGGCGTTAAAAAAGACGGGAAATGTTTGAAAAAACAATCGTTAGGTGAAGGCGTATTAAAGTAAGGTCGATTGAAGTCGCTTTGTTATTGAATTTGTTGAAATATGCGTTAAATACAAGGGAAGATGGATAATATGCGTCCACCTCGATAGTGTGTAACATGAGATATCACTTGCGAAATGGAAACATTCTTCTTATGTTCATATAAGCGATTTGAAAGTTACGGTCGGCTTCAGGCAGTTACTCAAGGCGTTGATTGCCGCATTCAATGAGCTGTAAAAGCGCGGATATTGGGAAAACTAATGAAATCCGCAGAACTGCAATAATGACCTTTAACAATTGCGAGATTTTAAACGATTTTGTAACAAGATTAGCATTTTGGCATACTCAACGACATTGCAGTGTGGCCAAGTGGGTGGCGCGTTCGCCTTTGGTCCTGTGTTCGATTCCCGGTGGAAGCCTATAACTTGAGAAATGACCTTAGTCGTCGAAACAATTTAAGCAATACTACTATACGCCCATGAATAAAGACGAGTTATTATTGTTATTATTACTTCTACGATATTACACTGTAGGGGAATTAAGTAAACAGTGGCTAGTGATTGTTGCAATAAATGTAATGTTGCATAGCAATGATCGACCCGAATTTTTATATACGGCAAAAGAAAAATAGTCAACAATTAGTAAAGCTTCTGCAGACATTGTGGCGTTGGATAGCAACAATGGGTGCGGCAAAGGAGTGGGCAAGACACGTGGGCAGTAAAAGTTAAGCCGGAATTGTTTATTTATGTAGAAAGGAAATTGGTCAACAATCAGTGAAGCTTCTGCAGACATTGTAGCGTTTGATAGCAACAATGGGCGCGGAAAAGGAGCGGAAATAGACTCGTGGGCGGTAAAAGTCTACAGTTAAGTCAGTAGATATTGTTGCCTCGAGGTAGTGCTTCTGAATTCTGCAATGTTGAAGGTGGAGAATCACCGATGCACTTTCCTTTGACTCAAAAATCTCTTTCATCCCTTGTTTTCTTGAAGTCCAGAGTGTTGGTCTATAGACAAAATAGACAAAATCCACCAGTGGTTATCGATTTTTTTCCTCTTCCCTGTACTCCGACAGGTATTCCAAGAACGCACAATCACCTCTCTCTTTAAACGCGTATTCCTGTTCGCAAGAGATTCCTCTTATCTCTCCTGCAGACACTCCACATCTCGCTCTCTCTCCTTTATACGACACGTGAAACTGAAGACTTATCCACGTGCTTTTCCGCGGGTGCTTTTCATGAAAAAAAGGCGCCTCTATTGAACTTTCGAGCACCGGAAATGTGTGCCGCGGCTGCAGCTTTGCCATTTAAGGAAAGTCTCCCGCTGGTGCTGATGAGGTCAGCGTGATTTGTAGACCGAGTGCAAAACTAGACACCTCGCTTAGATTTCAATGGACCTTATTCACGATCGGTGATTACAGCGAAGTGATAGGTACTTCGGAGTAATAAAAGGGCGATTTACCAACCGGTTTGGGGCCAACAACTTCTAACACGGTGCAGAATTTATGCGTTTCGTTTATGTTGGCAAGCCTGCGTATTTCAATCGCGTAGCATTCTCTCAATGTTTTTTTAATGCGCTTTAACAGTAATGACGTCTTCATTATTTCAAAAGGCGTGACATAACACAAGAATAAGTTGTTGAGTTTAAGGAAGTTTATCAAAAATAACTCACCTCTTTACACACATGATTGCAGCGTGTTAGTAGTTAACGCTGTAGACTTTGTTTACCTTCAACGTTCAATGCGCTTAAAGAAGACGTTCATTGTTGTTCGCAAGAAGTTATTTATGCATCCCATTGTTGCGCGCGTGAGTTTACGAGAATTTTCATTGTTAGATACATTATTCATCTACAGCTATGCCGGACAACACTCGCTCTGCTTTGTTTTTAGTATTAAATCTTGCGAGGCGGGGTGAAATATTAATTCCAGGTTCACCAGAGTCCCGCGAAACAGAACACCGTTTATCCGAAACATCGGTAAATCCGAGCTGAATTTTCGAAAAGTTTTAAAAACATGAAAATATATTTTTTAGCTGAAAAATTATAGTCAAAAAATGAAAATAATTAAGTAAAAACATATAAAAACCACTCTTTAGTTAATTTTTACAGCAGTATGGTAAAAAATTACTGTAGTGCAGATAATTCACTCCCTACTGTATCAGATAAAAAATTCTGGACTACATAAAAAAAACTAAAAATTGCTGTTACACTGTACTGCACAGACTTCTGACAAAAAGTTACAGACAAGTTAAAACAATGTTTAATAAGTAATATTTTATTAATTTCATGTTTACATCAATAATTTTTGGTACACCCGTTCGGTTTTTTAGGAACTGACTGTACATATCTCAATGAATGTTCGCAAATTTCACGGAAGACTATGATATATTTTGAGAAAGCAAAACTTGTTTGACTGATATAAAAAATAGGATTACTTTTCGCAAGGGAAATGAAATGGCATTGATTTGGACGCGAGATCTTACGTATAGCTAAAAGACTAATTTATTTAAGTATTCTGGTAGCTTATGACGCTAAATATCATTTGCCAATACTGTACGTTGCTTTAAAGCCACATGTTTGAGGAACAACAGTAAAATCTCTTACTCTGTGTTTCGAGAATAGAATTGCGTTTCCTTCAAAGATAAAATGTTTTTATGGGCTTTTCGTAATCTCAAGAAATGAGTAGTAAGTAAAGAAAGCGTTTCGATATCTTTCTTGGAAAACGGAGGGTCAAAGATATGGGGTCATCGGGATATATCGGGAGGAAAACTCTCTTGCACGTCAAAAAGTTCGAATCTTTAATTTGCATCATATTATTAAGACTAAAGCGCAAAATTTTGACTGTTACACATTCCGCGACTTAATTTTTGAGCTGGATGATTGTCATGAAAGAGATACAACAAAATTTTCTCAGGTTAAAATAATTCGAGATGAAATATTTAGAGGTCAATATGCTAACAGCTCATTATACATACTAAATCGCTACTGTTTGCCATTTTTTATACAAATCAATGAAAATTGAAGTTAGCAGTTGCAAAAGAAAAAAAGGAATAATAAGTTCGCCAGGAAAACAGATTCTGTTTTAATAACTTTGCTAATGAAAAAAATATATTTGGGTCTTTATTCGAGGTATTATGCATACATACATAAGTGTTCTACCATTCGGTAGGTCCATGTGCCCTAATATTCCCTATTCATAGCCCTTTCCTTCGCTACCTGGTAACTTTCCCCACCCTTTATGTATTCGAGGTATGAGCGACCCATACATTGTTTTAAAGGGAAGGATACTGCGGACATTTTGTTGAGCATATAAATTTCAAATATCACAATTATAGCACATTTCCTGTAGGGTTTGGTCATATATCATCCTAATACCCGCTTCCTTCATTTAAATTGTTGTTACTGACTTTACACAAAATGCTAAACCTACTTTATTATGGTATCCCAGGGGTGTCTCAACTGGGGGGCGTCACTCCCCTTGTGGGATGATATATACAATAATAGTGTAAATGTTTCTATGTAACGTTTGTAAACCATTGTGTTATACTGAAATAATTCCTAGGCATTTTCCCAAACTCGGCGCCCCTGTCGAGATTGAGGCCCTGGGCGGTCGACTTTAATTGGTCTTGCAATTATGCAAATATAGCGCATATTATATACTATAGATATACAAATTCACTTCGCTATTGGGAGATCTTGATGATTTAGTTTTATTGTATTAGATTATTTCTTAAATTATGACAGGGAGTTCTAACTTCAAACACGTAGCGAACTATTTCTACGATAAATTTACATCTATTGGATTTTTACCACAATATTAAATTGAAACAGTCAACATAGAGGCACCAAGATTATCGCTCCTTAAAAATGAGGATTTACAGATGTTGTCGCTTTTAATTTAAAAAATGTGTACTTGACTTTCTTTCGACAACGACCCTGCTCTACCAGGATTGTCCAAAGATTAAGTCGATCGAAATGCACTGGGAGATAAGTTTCCAGGAAAGCAAGAATAATCTAATCACTCCTCATCTTGCTCAGTCGCCTCATTTCCTCTCCTGAGCTAGTTATCGAGTGTTTGAGGCTTATACTGGCCGAATACTTTACACACACTAGATAAAATTTCATTTACTTCATGAAATTTCTTATTTAGATTTCGTTTAATAATAGAAACTGAAATAGTTTAGGGTGGCTGTAATAAGGTGCTTGTAATTTGAACCTGGGCACGTCATGTCAATGTTTGTAAACCATTTTGTTATACCGAAACCATTCCTTTTATTTTCCCAAACTCGGCGCCCCTACTGATATCGAGACCCTGGGCGGTCGACTCTTCCGCGGTACCGCCGCGACGTCCTTCGTGGCTGAGAGGAGCAAGTCTGGATCTCTTATTTCAGCCCTTTTTCCACAAGGGGAAACATCTTTGTCGTCTCTTTTTAACAGTTTACTTAACCATGGAGATTTGAATGGATGGTTGACTCTAAGCGCGTTTGTTGACGTTACTTAGCACATGGTCGGGGGCAAAAAAAAAATGACGGGCGGATGTCGGCCTCCGCCAAGTTATTTGTTTCTTATTAGCCAACGCGCTGGATGTGGATGGAGCTGGGATGGAAGCCATTACGCGTAACAATCTGTTGCCTAAACGATGACTACAACAATGAAACGGAGATGTGACAATGAGGTAGCCAAGAATGATTTAACAATCATGTAGCGTTTAGATTCATGAACTAACTACTAATTATGAATTAACTAACGCAACAATGGCTGTTAGAGCTGGACTTTCATTTGCTATAATACCCTCGTAAACATTTGAAACTGTCCACCAAACTCATCTGCTTTAAAGCGAATTTATAATATGTATAGCATTGAAGTTAATGGGGGTGTTAAAAAATTTCCCAGAATCCAGCTTTGCCGCGTGTATTTTTAAGGATAATAATATATATATATATATATCCCTTTCTTATCTCTCAGCGCTTTAAACACCGCTAGCGCGTAAAGAGAATAAACATGTACGCTTTTAAAGACACTATCGANCAATTCCTTTTATATTGTGGAAGAATTCTTTAAGGAAAGTGACATGTGACTGTATATCTATTTGTATTTCTATATATGTATGTTGTTGTAACTACGGTAATGTATGTATTCCATGTGTATATATTTTAATGAAACTACTGTTATGATATACACAATTGCAAATGTAATGCAGAATTTTAATCTATAAGTAATTAGTAATTAAGTAATTGTTATTTAACTGTGTTGTAATTCATGTAATGACTTGTCTTATAAATACTATATATGTCTTTTGATGAGTAAATTTACTATTATTATTATTAGGAAATTGTATGTCAAAGTCAAAAGATTCCATAATTACGAAGATGTTTCTAGAAAGTGGAAGAGGTGTTAATACGCCCCCTGCCATACGACACTAGTGCTTAGCGGGGCATAAATCAAAATTAAAATCTAATTTAGAACATTGTGAAGGAACTACGCTTCGTCGTCCGATATTTTTCCTTGAAGATGAAAAAATGCCCTTCGAATGATTTTGATAAATCTCGAATCATAATCATCAGATCGTAAAATTAAGCATTTTTAATTACATTCCGTTTCCTTGGAGAAGCATATTCGGTGTTGTCATTGTCGTATAGTTCTTAGGAACCATGCCATTGTAATCGAGTCGTCGATATGATTTATGCCATTGGCGATTTCATTGTTATCTATAATTTTTCATTGTTATCTCTAATTTTCATTGTTATTATTTGATTTATTGAGATTCATTTCATACTTCTGCCATTTTTAATGAATTATTTTGGTCGAATCATAAGGTTGAATTAGGTCAATATGGGTCGTCATAGACTGCGTAGGGGTTGAGCTTGCTATCCTAGAAAAAAATAAGGCCTTAGTTCTAAGCTTAGTGGTTTTTATTCCTAATTTAAAGATTAATTGTAAGAGTGGCCTTGTAAGTCTAAAATTCGCACAACAAAGACGTGATTGTTTTTATTATCACTGTAGCTTTATTGCAGTGATTGTTGACTAAAATGAAATTATTGTTGATTTTATAAACATTGTAGAGTAGTTGACGCATGGATTATTAATTTTTCGATTCACTATTGTTGACTTAATAGAAACTATTGTTTATTTCATAGACAATAATAAGCATTTGTAGCGGTGATAGATTAAATGAGCGTTTTAAATCGACAATGTAGGGTCAACCCGAACTAGAACGCCAGTGGGGTTTGGATTTTCCTGAATGTAGATGGCAGAGGAATACGGAAACAATGCAGAGCTGTGTGTGTGCGCGTGTACTTTTGTTAAGGCCTTCCTATCAGAGAGGAAGTGGGAGTTGGTGATAGCCTCCGGGGGCCTTTGAGATCCTTGGAGGACGGAAGGAAACAGTTCGTGCGCCCTCCTCTTTGTGGTTAGGGCCCTTCAACAACCCTCTGGAAGCCGCTAAAAAGCGCTATCTCTCTTCCGCCCGCCCACGCTCCATGTCCTCGTTCCAACGACCACGCAAAGATTCGCGGACGCCTTTTATCGCGTCTGATGCAAGCTTTTGCTGGGGTTTTGCCCGTGGGATGCGTTGCTATTGGAGACGGACTGAAGCAGACAAATTGTGCCCAACTGGACTGAGGGGTCTTTGTATTCCTTAGTGTTTTCCCTAAGCGACGATATTCGAAATTCGTACCAGTGAAAAATTTTGTGATTTAACATTAATAATCATAAAAATTGTAACCGAGGTAGTCGACTCTCTTGTTACGTCTAATCAATGGTCTTTAAGGATTTGGAAAGGAAGATAAAATGGTTAATAAGTCGAAGATTTTAATCTAATTTCGAGTAAAAATGGGGTACAACATCTACTATCTACTATACCGAACTATGAATTGCATCATGACGAGCCTTTTGATCACTCAGACTTCTTCTTCGATTTCTAAACATTTAAGTTAGACAAGATCCTAATTAGCCGAATTTTGTTTAAGTATAAATGTATCTTAAGTGTGTGTCTTAACTAAAAGACATGTAAGTACTGAAATAGGAGTGTAGGGAGGGATATTGTGAATAAGCGAGGTGAAGAAAACACCCACCCGAAAATCGAAAGGGAATGGTATGATTAATATGTATATTTACAACTGCCAAACCTACATATATGTAGTTGTTAAGTGAACTGAAAGTATGGAATGAAATGAAATTTGCATTTATAATATAAACTCTACATTAAAAGTCCTCTACAATACATTTGTATTTGTAATACAGTAAGACATTTACATCATTAAAATCATGCACTATTTATTTACAACTTTGAAAATAAGATTGTCGGTTACATCAAAGTGACAACAGTTATATCCTCTTTTAACAATCAATTTTTAATCGTTTTCTTGTTCATGGATGACGTAAATATATTATTACGAAGTATCAAAAGGGCATAATTACGTGGCTGAATCTTCAAAATGGATAACTATTAATATGTTTATTTTCTTCATGTTATTGTTTATTTCCTTTAATTAATAATGTTCACTGTCATTGTTAGATAATATATTGTGATAACAGATTGTGGGAATATTGTCTGCGGTACTGCACAAATTTGGAATCGAGAGTTAGAGAGTTTTTCTCCCTTAAGACTGTAATTGTTTGACGTTGTTTCCTGGGGAATAATCAATCGATTCTTGACTGAGACACTGATTTTCAATTCGGTTAGGACGCCTTCACAACAATATCCCAGCTGTACTTTGTATTCTTACTTTTAATTGTTGCTCCTTTGCTTCTATTTCGTCAACGTATTTAATGAAATAAAAAATAAGGGTGGTCACTCTCTTGTGAAAAAAACTGGCTGTATTTTTAGATGGTAGTTAGGGTAAACTTTGGCAAGGAAGTTGTGGGACTCGGCTAACCACCCCATCAACTGTGGTCCTTGGTCTTGATTGTTAATACGTCTTCCCAACTTTTCGGAGTGGACATTTTCTCGAGGAGGAAGTGTTTTAAGAACTTCAGCAATGTTCGTGGGCGGTTGGTTGCCCACTTGCTACGCCCACCCTCTTTTCTTGGCCCACGATCTCCTTTTCTCCTACTGGAAAAAGTCTAAATTCGGCGTCTTCGCTTTTCCCATTCTTTTCACAAGTAACCCACTTTTTAGTTCAAAAAAGTTTACAAATTCCGAGAGGTAACGGATTCAATTTTTTTTAGATCGATATAGCTCGTAGTTGACAGGGCCGGTTCACACTTTCAGCCTCCCTGAGGTTTCTGGCCGCCCCTGCCACTGTTACACTCCGTAGTGGTCCGAAGTCCTCCTTCTGGACGAATTTCCTTTCAAACTAGCCCTACACATTTGTCGATTAGCGATTTTGTCTCCTTTAATAATCAGTTTTCAATCCCAATGGACATGAAAAGAGTCTGACTAGACCGGGACTTGAACCCGGAACTCATAATTGCCGGTCGGTTGCTGTGCAAAATTAAGGGTTCGAGCCAGAACATTCAGACATGCCGTTCTGGAGACTTCACAGGCACGATAGCTTAATTATGTAAAGCAACCGATCGGAAATAGGAAGTTCCGGCTTCGAGTCTCTATTCTTTCCGACTTTTTTCATGTCCGTGTGTACTTTGGAATTTTCCCTGGTGCATTCATTGTCGTGAAATGTCACTTTTAATCCTTTCCCAGTATTCCCAGTAAATAATTATTAATTATTTATCAAAAGAAGTGGTTGAAAAATATTGAATATTTTTTATATGGTACCGACGGGTAGAGCTGGAAAGCTGACCTTTAATAAATTATAGCTTTCTCAGTTTTTTAGAGTGAGAGATAGGTTTAGCCTCGGTTCGACCTAGCTTCTAATCTATTCCTAGATGTCTCGACTTTATCTAATAACTTCCTTTCATGAATCTGCCTCATGTCATGGTCATTTCATTTTAAACTACTGAAGATAGTCTGGGGTTCTTATCATCATTTATACCCCGAGCTACTGAGTTTTACAGAAATCGAGTTCCGAGATAGTTTCTTTTCTTGGACGGTAACTGAGTTAAGAGATCGTCTCTCCATTTAATTATAGTGTACTATATTTAAAAATAGAGTATTGAACTCGACACTGTAAATGAACAGGAGTATGATAAAATTAACGAATTCCGATTTAACTTCGTGATATCTAATATCGAGCTATTCTAATCTCTTATTACTTATCTTAAGATTTATGTTTTCAATTGAAATATAATGTATTACAGGAATTATTATGCTTTATAGCTTATATAATTAACGAATCAATATTAACAAGTGAAGAATATCCAATAACAAACAAGGATCTGCAGTAGACAATTTGTATTGGCTTTTTTTTTCAGCCTTTCAACCTAGCAACGATAAATTGAACTAATCAAATGATCGATTAAATATGTCTGCTCATAAATTGTTTGAATCACTAAGCCTCGTATTCCGACAATGAAAAGTGTATAAATTCTTTACCTTTTAAAAGCCAATTGTTTCATATCGCTGTAGCCCGTAGACGTGAAAATGAAAAATGTGTTTATTCTTTAACTATTAAAAGTCATTGAGTAGCCATATTGTTGTAGATTAATCCTTTTTATTGTAAATTTTGCCTCTATGACGAACTCCCTGTCACCCAGCAACGATAGTTGATGGTTATTTTGTAATTTAGGGATAATTTAATTTTCCCCAACTCAGACCATCTCTCTCTCTCTCTCTTTCTAGAAAGGTTAACTCCATGTTTGAGCTCTTCTCTTTCAATTACAGTTTTTTCTGTGTCGTTTGAATTCCATCACCATTCGGAACTTGGCGTGAATGGGATAGGTTCTCAGATGGGATGACAGTTGATATCATTCCGCGCATTCGATTTTTAGACGAAAGAATGACTCATAACGAGGGGTCTTGTAAGACGTCTTCAGGGTTTCTTGCCCTCCGTCTGTTGGTTGAAATGCACTTCCGGTCTTGACCGGGGGAAGAACGAAAGACTTTTCAAACATTCTTCAGCGGGAGATACGTGCCTGTTTATATTGCCCGCTAAACACTCTGGATAAAAATTATATATAGCTGCGTAGGCATTAGGGGATACCTATGGTGAAAAGATACTTGAATTTTATTTCGGAATCATTGAAGTTTACGTGGTGTAAAGTCAACTGAAACGAAGGATACTAAAATGCCGGATACGAATATGAAGTTCCCAAGGCCAAGCTCTAATTTTCAATTAAATACTCTATCTTATTGTCTCACAGTGTTACACTGTTGTAGTGATTAATACTTAAAAGAATGCACAGTATTTAGATAGGCCTTCAATTTTTTATAATAATGACAGTTTATCGAATACCTTATTGTCGTGTAGGGCTACATTGTTGTAGTGACCAATGTTGTAATGAAGGTACAATTAATAAGATAGGCCCTCAAGTTTTATTTAATAGTCTATTGTTGCAAAGTCGGAAGTGGTAGGTTGTTGTAAATAATTAGAAAATGCAACTTCAATTTTTCGTATTGTGGAATTTTATTAATTAAATTATCGTTGCGTTAAATAATACTGTTACGAAAACGTGTTTGTTTTAATCTTTCAAAGTATTTCTTACAACATTTTCTGAGCTGTAACCTTTTATCTCGAGGAGAATCTAATGGAATTCCAACTACATATCAAGGTGAAAATTGTTAAGTATAGAATCTCTGTCGCTTCATATTATATTTCATCTAATTCTTAAGAAATTCATCATCTTTATGTATATTTATGCTTCGATGTGAAAATCTGATATAAGGTAGATTCTTATAGCGTCAGTGCCGTTCAAAAAAAAAATAGTTATCATGGTCATGAGTTAAAATGAAGAGGAGACTTTTAATAATAATAATAACTTCTGTAATGGAGAGTGGAAGAATGTCCTAATTACACATTCATTTATATACTGCAATAATTATTATTATTATATACGAGCACATACAAACATTCCATAGTCGGAAAAATTAAATTAATCGGGACTCGAACCTGGGAATTTTGGGTTGGAACGCTAGCACGCTAACCACTCAAAAACGTGGCCGGCAAATCTTTTAGTCTCAATTTCGCCCAAATAAATACGTTTTATTATTGTCATTGTCGTACTTTTGTCATTGTCAAGGCCTTTCATTGTTAGATAATTGCAACAATCCTGCACAAGAATAACACTTGAATTACATTGGTTTGAAATCATCCCAGACGCGGTGATTCCTTGAACTTTTTGAAAGCGTCTCGCATAACTTGAGCAGAGAAATTTCGAATTTGGGCGAACGGATGTTCAGAATTTCTGTTTGAACTCGGGGGGAAAACTTTTCCGTTTCCATTTACTGATTAACGACATCCTTAAGAATTCATTCTGCTTTCAAAGTACGCGATAATTAACCTGCAATCACCAAAGATTACTTAATCATTGGGTATTAACGTCTTTCCCTCAGCAGTTTTCGCACGCCTTCATCACAACGCTGTTTTTGTTCCTGGTAGTTTAATGAATTTAGCAAGAGAACGTTACCCTCGCTTTGTGAATAGCCCCAGGGTCCGTATCCAAGATGGTTGTCATGGCAAATTAATGGAGAGGTTTACTTTGGGTGGCCTCCGCGTGGCGGCGGGACAGTCGAACCCGCGTTCTAATTAAGGCATGTATCAAATGAAGATGATTGCATGCTGTGTGGTTAACCGCTGTCCATCTCCTTCGGGAAGGCCTCCTCCGAGAAAGCTTACACCAACATGAGTTTCCTCTGAGAACTTTCAGCTCACCGTCACCAGTTTTGCTTTCTCAGAATGGGTACTGTTTTCGGAAGCATTCGACTACTCACTCCATTTTGCCAGCTCCTCCCGGTGCTCATTTAACTTTGATCATACCCCGTCTTGTTTTAAGTTATTCACCATTTGCAGCTGCTTCCAAATTCCACCAGAGATCTTATTTGTTTCGCTTATACCGAAGTTATCTTTTTTCTGTCTTCAGAATACAAGACTTAAAGTCAAGCTAAATAAACAGTTTTCATTTACGCAATATTAAAAACTAGTTCAACTCCAGGTAAGTAGTGTTTTCTAGTCCTAGTAAATTTAAATCGCTGATGCTGTCTTATTTCACATTACAATAATCTAATAATAAAGTTCTAAAGAACTTAAAAGTAAAGCTGCATTCTTTAATTATTTACAACAACCTACCACTTCTGACTTAGCAAAAATAAAAATTGAAGGTCTATATTATTGTTGTAGCTTCATTATAGTATTGGTCATTGCAACAATGTGACACCGTGCGACAATAAGGGTGGTAATAACTGAATGACATAAGAGTAAATCGATATCGTTTTCGTTTGTGTTCATAACGACGTAAACATCTCTAAACAGCGCGAAATGATAATTAAACCTCTCCAGTTAATAGACCAATTAGCTGCATAACGCTACAATACGAACTGTGAAATGAAGGCAAAGTTTACGATGGGGAGTAACAACGTCCATTTAACCCCAGAAAAAATTATAGTGCAGAAAAGCAAAGTAGGTATGAGAAATTGTAAATTCATCTGTCATATAATCTAAGCATTAATATGAATAGAATTCCGAAAAAAATGTAAAAAGATTTAGCAATTTCATTCGAAATTGAAATTTCATGTAGATTTCGAAATAGTGTGGTCCATCCGATAGCCCCTCGCGACCTGTATATGGGTCGTGACCCGGAGTTTGCGAGTCAATGGTCCATTGGGCAGGAAGATGACAAACTTTCGAAAGCTCTCAGATTGCAATCTCCAATTCCTCATCAACAGAGGCTCATCAAAGACTGTTATTGACTTGGATCCTTGTTTAGAAAGGGATTGTTGTCCTCAAAAGAGAAATTGGGCTTAATGGATTGTTGACAATATTGTTGTATCTATTGTTGCCTGTGACTGTATTCTGCGAAGAAAAAATAATTCGATTGATTGACATATTCTCAGTTCTGCAGTTCTCAAGATTTTATAAGTTCTGCAGCTGGGTCTCTTTTCCTCGTAAAATGTCCTTGCTTATCTCATAACCCCAAACCATGCATAAACAATGCTGGAAATTACTACGTCGTCAGTTTATCTTTTCTGTACGACCCATTGACACCATAACCTTTGATACACTTGAAAGCTTCGCCCAATTTTTTCTGAATTTCCCCTATTTTTGACACTGGTTTACATGCAAATTTTGTTTGTTGTGGATTTTGCGACAAAAAACTTTCCGCAAGCCATGGTAGAGATTTGGTGCTATTTTTGTAGTTCTCATGACACATATTCCGGAAACTCTTTAATGGCATCTGTAAAAACAGCAAAAAATGTGTAGGGAGGAGTGTTTCTTGGAAAATTCTTGGCTAAGTAGTGGAATGAAAGATCCTACATTGGCACGAGCCAACTGATAGCGATTAGGTGGTAGGTACGTATGTGTAAATATAGATTACGCTGATCTTTTTTTGGATATTTTATAATCGGTATGCCTTAATTACTACAAATATATGCATAGGTAGTCACATATAAGTATGCATAGTTGTCCATGAGTATGTGGTCTTTAACATGTAAGTGAATTCAGTTTTATGCGCAGATAGAATCAAGTTTTAGTAGGAAGTGGTTAAATATGTTCGTATTCTTTGCTGTTATGCCTCCAATTTGTTGGGAATATACTTTTTGCTTTCAATTAGAGATGTTATTTATTAATTGATGGTTGTGGAGTATTGTTGTCTAATTACTAAAGGTTCTTATTGTTATACGTGAACTGACTGACCGATGACTTTCCAACCATACAGTCAGGGAAGCTGGTTGGTGTATCGCTATAGGGTATTGTTACTAAGCATTTTAACAATGATACTATAGTCAAAATGTATTGACGCAAATTTTTGAGAAGTTTTGGTCAAATGTGGTATTACAAAGTTATTGCTATGAAGTGTCGCCACAAAGTATTGTTATAAAATATCGGTACAAAGTATTGTTATAAAATATCAGTACAAAGTATTGTTATAAAATATCAGTACAAAGAATTGTTATAAAATATCGGTACAAAGTATTGTTATGTATAAACATTTGCCGCCGACATTGTCTTCGGACTATTTTCCTAGTCTTTGCATGATTATTTGTGATAATAATGGTAATTAGTAAACTGTAAAAATATGAGACCCATAAGATCGGATATCCGAAAATTAGGTCGCTCAAAACATAATTTGTCATGTAAAAAAAAGGCGCTGAAACAAAATCTCAGCAAACTTCCGAGAATGAAAAAAAGAGCTATGTACGGCGGGAATCGAAGGACAAACAGTTTATGGGAAACCACGTGTGTACGCGAATATCACAGTCGAGGGTCGTATAAAGATGCATACAAGTTGGTCCAGACATGGAAGGCGTGAGAAAGTCGTGATCTCCATCTTTCGCGGTTGATGCTCAATTTTTTGTTTCGTGCGCGCATGAATCATCGTGCACGCTGCTCCACTTTCCTTGGCGTGCACCAGATGGCCGAAGAAATGGAAGCTGCGGTCCGGGGAGACCGGGAAGTGAAACTGATAGGTTTTCCTTGGATACGGGAAGTACAAAGTACACGTGTATCCATTAAACCAAGAAACCGGGTAACTAATTGAATTTGAGTAAGACTGAGTCAATTAGCATTGCTATCGTTAGTTTCAATTTGACACTGTAAAAATATTTCAATTCGAAGGATATTAAAATATTCCCTTAAACATTAGAAAGCCATATCGTGACCTTTTCTGATATTTTACCAGTAATAAAGAATTCATTGTAACATCTTAAGGGTTAACGAAGTTTTCTTATTATTGTATAGTTGTTTACGTACTTTCTTAATTGATAATTTCACTTCAAATTCACTTCAAATTGAGCACTTCTCAACCATGATATAATGCAAGCAGCCGACGAAGGCTTTAGGACTGATGCTATTTTTTTGGATTTTAGAAAAGCGTTCGACACAGTTCCGCATCCGAAGTTGCTTCAGAAACTCAAATCTTATGGAATTAACAATCAAATCACACAGTGGATTCAGTCATTCCTGACAGGCAGAAGTCAACGTGTTGTCTTAGATGGCGTTTATTCCGACGAAGTTGAAGTTACATCAGGGGTTCCTCAGGGCAGTGTCATTGGGCCGATACTGTTTCTAATATATATTAACGATATTGTAGACAATGTAAAAAGTAACGTAAGACTTTTTGCGGACGATACACTTATATACAGAAAAATCCAAACCCCGGAGGATTCATCGATATTACAGCGAGACCTAGACGTTATTTCTAAATGGTGCAAGGATTGGCAACTTGGTCTAAACATAGATAAATGTGTAGCAATGAGCATGACCCGCTCCCCGGTCAGAAACTCGACCCAAACTCCCTATCATATTAGTGGCGCTACATTAGAATTCGTAGGCCAATATAAATATTTAGGGGTCGTTTTCAGTAGTAATTTGTCATTTAAAACGCACATACGAGATATAGTGGGGTCAGCCGATAGGACTCTTAGGCTATGTAACCGCGTTCTTAGAGGCAGTCAGACAAATGTCAAAGAGGTAGCTTATTTTTCACTAGTTCGTCCGTTACTTGAGTTCTGCTGCGCAGTATGGAACCCTCACGAGAAGGGTCTGATCTCAGAGTTAGAGCGCGTACAGCGTAGAGCAGCTCGCTTCGTAAAAGGAGATTATAGATTCGATAGCAGTGTATCAGAAATGATCAAATCCCTAGGTTGGAATTCCTTAGAGGATAGGAGACTCGAGTCCAGGCACAAATTGTTCGAGAAATTTCTGAGTAGCGATTTACTTGAGGAAATACGAGACATAGTTATACCGGCGATTAGCGAACGCGATTTCCGAGACCAGACGTCTAAAAAATTTCGAGAGATTATAGCGAGAACGGATAGTTATTACTGGTCTCTTTTTCCAGATAGCATTAGACATATAAATAGGGTAGCTATTTAGGGATGTTGGTGTTTTAACACCCCCTGCCATACGCCTTACGGCGGTTCGCGGGGTATTTATGTAAATGTAAATGTAAATGTAAATAATTTAATTTACCTTTTTGTTGTAAAGCCATCGGAATTTGCCAGAATTTTCTTTAAACAAGAAACTAACAATGTAATACCTTGCTAGCCATTGAGTGAAGTATAACATAAAATTTACATGTTTTAAAAATTTATTTTCTATTATCATTGTACATTTAGTACATTTATTTTATTGGTGTACATTCGGAGCAACAATGAAAGCAACAATGAACCCATAAAAGCAACAATACAACAATAAAATTAACAATAGAGCAATAAAATAACGGAATGAGAGGTAGAAAATAGGTGGATGGGATTCTATTAATTATAAAGTTAAATGCTACGATTAAAAATAAACCTTGCCTACAAATGCGGTAAACGATTAGGAGGTGTATGGCATGGGGTGTGGAGACACAACGTCGTTGAAACTGATAAAATTGATCAAATATGCAACTATTCGTTTCAATGAATACATACATTCAATAGCAGGAGGAATTTAAGTCTTCTTCATTGATAAATCGTCAGCATATTTTACAATCATAGAGGAAAATTAAATGATCTTCAACATGTAAATATTTATAGAAATTTCTCATATATTTCTCTGATGTAATGTGAATCTGTGATTCTTAATGTGAATCACAATTCTACGATTTTGCTGTTCGCGTTAAACGTACCAGAAAAAAGACAGAATGGTACAAACATCCGAAATGGTGTTTTAGAGAGATAAGATCTTGCGGCGGATCAGGTTTTAGGAGTCAAGTGTTCGACACGGATTTTCGAAAAAAATCGACCCTCGGTTGTGACCTTGTGAGACAAGGGCTTTGCATGCCGGGAAATGTGGAATATGAATGAGCCCTTTGAGGGAGCAGATAAGGAGAGAGATTTGAAGTCGGAAGTGCGCCGTGGAATTCAAACTCCGCATCCGAAGTCACTTTCACAGAGCGCTGCACTGGGGACGTGGGTAGCAATGGGAAATACAGGCTGAATGAATATGTGAGCGATATTCAAATCTCAGTACTTCATAAACTCCCTCGCGTGTTGCCAAAGTTAATAATTGCCATGGTAACTAATTGTCATAGTAACTGCTTGCCATAGTAACTATTTGCTATAGTAACCACTTGCCATAGTAACTAATTGCCATAGTAACCGCTTCGTTCTGTGGAGTAATCTTTAAGGTGATTATTTTAGAAAATTACGTTTCTTTAACTTTTTATCTTCATATTTAATAATATGAAATACGACCATAGGTGAAATCTACATATACAAATACCCTGAGAGCCGCCTTCTGAAATGAGGCAGGGGGTGCATATGTCTATTTTTTTAACCGGTTACTGATGCAGATCGTCCGCAGAGAAAATGAATATGAAGGTGGCTAATTTTATTTCCGCAACTGTCAGTTTGGCCAATGTAAAAGAGAGGACGAATAATGTCAGCAACGTCATCCTAGAAAGTATCATCTCTAAAATTCATCGAAAAAAATTATTCTAAATTTCATCTCCTTTCTTTAGAAACCTACCATCCTACATCCTACATCTTACATTTACATACTGACCATGCAAGATGCAGGTGGCGTGTGGCAGGGGGTGTAAACACAGATGCCATTAACCATTACTGCTGTTAGCTCTGGGTTCCCGGATATCTAAGTGGATAGCGCATTCGCCTTCGGTGAAAGCGGTCCCGGGTTCGATTCCCGGGTGGATACCCAAGTGTGCGGAGTGATCTCAGCTGTCGAAGGACTTTTAACGATACTACTATTAAATAACGTGGTCATCTTAGCCTGAATACAGAAAAGACGGCCGCATTTATCTCAGTAAAGAGCCGCGTGCGGCCTGGGGTCGGTCTCATGTTTACCCACCTGCTCCTTAAACTTACCATTATGGGCACCCTTATCATTTGGAATGAGTACAATTACTATCATCCTATAGAATCGATTTCTCCTCTTAATTTTCCATCGCTTGCATTAGTATTCCAAGCCACGTTCCGAGAGGATTGCTTGTAAATGCAAATGCGAGCCTTTACCATACCCTACTGCACTCGAGTTGCTTCGCAAACGCATGAGTCATCCGCTGAGCGAAACCTCGCTTTCAGACTCCACGGAATGCGGTTTGTTAGAGCTCGCGGGATTTTCAGGCTGTAGCAGTGGATTCAGGCCGTTGGAGAACTTGAGATTTAGTCGAGGAATTTCGTTAATCGGAGATGGCAAAATCCACTGTTAGAAGTGGAATAAAGCTATGAGAGCCTCCAGATGATGGCGGAAGAGAAATTAGTTGGGCACCAGCGAAATCGTAAAATTTTTATTTCAGAGCATACCTCGGTTGGAAGATCCTTTGGTGCCTTCGTTAGGAAATAAAATCAAAGTAGATGATCCTTGATCTTTGAATATATCTGAAAGGAGTTTTCTTCTTTAATGTCCAATTATATATTTTAATATTTAAATTCATGATTGCTACGGGCATTTTGCTGCGTATTCTTCGTGGTTTACTTGAGGGTTATTTTATTTCCAATCCGTGGCAGTACCAAGAGGTGAACTAGTTCTGATTTCAATTAATAACTGCGGAGGGTATGTCTGATTTATACATTATGCTTTGTATAATTCGATAGCTTTTAAAAGCGCACTAAAAAGAGCTCTTTTAAAAATTACTGCTACTACGATTGTTGAAAATACAGGTGATTGTTGAAAATATAGGCGATTGTTGAACGTATAGGTGATTGTTGAATTCTATTTCACTCCATTTCTACATTATGCCTCGTACATTTGGATAATGGCTAGATCCCAAAGACTTCTTACCTATCGGCTATAGTTATTTGCAATGCTGAATTACATATACCGTCTGAATTAGGTTTTCGATTGTTGTAAAACGTAATCGATTGTTGAGTTCCATTTCAGTTATTAGAACCGAATCTTAGAGTGAGTTATTCTCGAAACTGGTTTCTAAGCAACCTATTAAATCTTAATTGTTACCGAAGGTTGTCAATATAATACACTCAATTACAGAATTTGATCTACTTCCGTCTCAATATGTCATGATTTCGAATATTCGTGGTAATGTTTTACATACCCATAAAAAGCTGAGTGTGATACATGTAAAAAAAGAGAAGATAGTGGAAACATCGAACCTTTTTGTATCTATTTCTTCTCTTTAATTATTTATCTCTTCGACATGATGTAGCAATGATATTCTACTTCGAGAGAATTTAAACCTACATTTTGCACTTTTCACAGCGTAGATTTGGGATGTTATTCACTCAGAATTCGTGGGAATGAAGGATAGTGAGCAGGGAATGCTTTATCCTCACACACAAAATTCTTTCCAATTTGTCAATTTGATTCGGGAATACCCTATATTATTATTAACACATGCATCTAAAAATTATCACTTTGCTTTCTGAGTACGCTGAAATCAAAATTCTCACTCCTTTCGGACAACAAGCCACTCATTGTAGAAGTTTGGCTTTTGAAAATGAACATAATTCCAAATACTTCATGGAGTTTTAATGGAAATTCCAGTGTTTTAGTGCTCGTCTCTCTCTGCAGGGGGCGATTTTGAAACGAAACCTTTTTACGAACAATGAACATTCTTCTGGAGTGATTAAACTGGAAACTACAGCTACCTTTATCATGAGGTCTTTAGAAGAGAGCAAGGAGACCTTCGGGGGGTAGATGATCATACCAAAGTTAACGACGCATGGGTATTCAGCTTCCCAGAAGAGTACTCAATTGTCAGTGCTCTCTTCAGTCAAATATTCCTTAGAGATCCACGACCACGCCTACAATTTCAGAACTTTTTCTGAGGTCAAATGGCATTTAACACCAAAATTTCTTGGAAAGTAATGCCTTTCTGATGATTATAGTTTCGATAGCAGTGTATCAGAAATGATCGAAAGCTTCGGCTGGGGATCTCTTAAGGATAGAAGAACCGAGTGTAGGTGCAAGTTATCCCAGAAAATCTTAAGTACTGATTTGCATGACGAAATACGCGCTATCGTGATTCACGAGCTCAACGAGAGCGATTTCCGATACCAGACATCAAAGAGATTTTGCGAGATTTCAACGAGAACGAATAGCTATTATTGGTCTCCTTNATAAATCACGACTTTCAACGGATATATATATTTTACTTAAAATTCGGATAACTTGCGCAGATAATTTATCAATACAATCCAGTTTTTTATAACAGATTACGTAATGAATATCGGTGTAAATAGTATCTTATTACCTACTGTTATAGTTGTAGCTTTTCCGTTGCTGTTTACCAAACATTAGGTAGCAACCAACGCAATTATATACAATAGTTCGTATTATTTTTCAATATATCACACTAAGATTGCATACAGGTTACAGACTGCATTATCTGCGATATGTATGAACAACATTACACTCTAAGGCATTATATTTGATACATTACACCCCCTGCCATGCGCCACTGGCGGCTTGCGGGGTATAAAGCTAAAAATGTAAACCACTCATATTGTTTTGCCGTACATTACACTTACTGACATAATATATAAATACATTTTTATGTCTCTATCTGGTTGGGACCGGACATTCTCGTCTTCAATCGCTCCCTTTATCTTCGCAGACGATTTATAAATAGAGAATAGTTACAGAAGAAGTTGTTTTTTGAAAGAATTAGAATGGTTTGATGCTGCATGTAAAACTATGCTAATTTACTCCCTATCATTTGATACATGATTCTCATGACATCAGAATGAATAATTTCAGAACGGAAGATCACTACAACTGCGTGATGGCCACTTTGAGTCACTTTTTACGCATTTCCTTACGGGTGATGGATCGAGAGAGGTTATCGAAGGTTTTAGACCTCGTTTCCGATGGACCGACCGAAAAAAAGATGCGTCGCAGAAAGTCCTCGAGCCGCGGCGCAGGATCATTCTTCATTTGTTTATCGTTAACGGAAGCGATTATTTATAGAATTAATAGCATATAATAAAATATACATTATAATTTCGTAAATGACTTGAAATTTATTAGATTTACATTTAAGCAAACATTGATGTTTTTAAAATTATTACGCTATACGCAAGACATATTCAACATTACACACTATTCTATACCTCAAGCAACTTGAATACCGCAGTCGCCATGGATACCTTGACTTAACACCCAAACACGCAATTCCAGACTCAAATTGATTCCCAGTCGGCGTCCACCCAAACATCTCGTTACCGTAGGAACCCTTCCTTGCTCATCTTGCGTAATTCATAGGTCAGGAAACCAGTTAGGGTCCGCTCTTTCCTCGGCGGATCACAAAAAAGTGCTTCAGCGGGCATGTTTTCCCGCCCGGAAGAAGCTGCTGGGGTTATCGATACGCGTTCAGCGCTCCCTCGCGGTTTTTGTCGCTTTTTCTGGAAGCTTCCACGTGGCGCAGTCGCGGAAGTTTTAATCTGAGGCGGCTCTCCATGGAAGCCTTCGGGCACTACCCTCCGCCCACACAGAGGCAGTTCTTCCCGCGACGGCCGTTCCCTGCCCCTCCCACTTTTCTGCGGCCCAGCCGAATTCCATTGCCCATTATGTCACGCTCTTCCAATTTTGTTTCCATCATTTGGCGTTTTTCTTCACGACCACTCTTCACTTCCTTTACGGCCTTCTTCGTCTGATGACTTCATTCTTGAAGGAACCTTTGGATTATTGAGTGTTGTTAGGATCGCCGATTGTTGTTAGAATCGCCGATTGTTGTTACGACTGCTGATTGTTGTTTGCGTCACCTTTAGATTGAACTTTTTATTTTTTTCCAATTTCATTTATATTTACATAAGTACCCCGCAAGCCGACGTATGGCTTATGGCAGGGGGTGTGAAAACACCGAAACTATTAATATGCTAAGAAGGGCTCCTATGTTACCGAGATGTTTGACTGGACTGGAAATCGATCCGAGTCTGGAATTGCACGTTTGACTGTGAAATCAAGGTAACGAAATTGAGACAAGTGTCACAAGAAAGGGAAATGATCATAGAATCTTATTTTAGTCGTGAAATATTGACATAAATACGAAATTTCATGCATTTTGATAAAATACGCTGAAAATTCGTACACTATTTCGGAAATAAACAACCCATCCCTTTGACGACCAAGGCAATTGCTTGAACGTTGATTTCATGAGTTATCCCATATAAATACACGGGGATAATCAGTTCCTGTGTTTTTTATCAGAAATGTACGTGAAGTAGGCTTTCATGACTTGAAATTAAGATCCGTCATGCTTGACGGGGGCGTTTCCTAGTAGTATATAATATTGAACATGTCTTTCGTATTGCGTAGTAATTTTGCCTAGAATATCAATGTCTGCCAAAATGTAAATCTTATTAATTTCCGGTAATCTAGATTTTTAGATTAAGATTCATACCCCGCAAGCATTGGCGCATGGCAGGGGGTCTAATACTATCGGGAAAAAGAGACATGTAATAGGTATCCGTTATCGCTATAATCTCTTGAAATCTCTGGTCTCGGAAATCGCGCTCGCTGAGTACGGGAATCACGGTATCGCGTATTTCGTCATGCAAATCAGTCATTTTAAAAATTTCTGGAACAGCTTGTGCCTATACAAGGATCATAGTACGTAACGCCACTTCATAAGTTTGCAAATTGAGAGAAATATACAAAATATTCCACCAACGAAGATTAAACCATCTCCCTTGCAAATATTCGTTTAGAAGCTCATCTTTAGTCTACTCGTATATTCCCGCATTTTCCGGCAAATTCGGATAGAAAAGTTTTGGTCTTCTGTCGTAACTGTATACTCGCTTATCTTTGCCGGGAAGTTCCTTATCGCCCTGAAAAGATACCCGCAGAATACCTGAAAGCCTTTCTTTTGCAAGAACTTTCTTTTTTTTTGCTGCAGAAGTTTCCTTTTGCCTTTCTTCAAGAATCCGTCGAAATCCACTAACAATAAGGGAGCAAAATTACGTCTAGAATAAGAACAAAATAACAGTATTAATGAAATATCTATGTTTTAGTATCCTAGGATTGAGTTAACCTATACACGAGTGAGATAAATCCTACACAGGAGATTGCTGGATAAAAATGATAAATCNAACGCGTCCGCGATAAGGGCGGCCATCTCTCTGTACTTCCGCTGTAACATCTTTCACGCCTACGGACCGGCGAACTTTTCACGGACCCCTTTCCCTCAACGAACGGGGCGGGCAGATGTTACCATAAATTGAGAAGTTTCTTATTATTTTATTTTCGTATTCAGCGCTTCGCCTTTCAAAGCCCGCCGCGCAACAATGAAGCATTTGTTTCTATTGAAGGGGATTGTTGCTTGTATCTTCCTCCGGCCGATAGAGGCCAGGAGCCTTTTGAGAAATCGAATGCCTATGCTGTGCGCTATGGTATGACTTAGTCACGATCAGGGCTGGTTCGAGGAAGGCAGTACCACGAGTCAAGAATCTACATCTATAATATCCTATCCAGGTATTCTTTAACCTAGCATTGTTAAGGTAATAATGCTAACAACGACCACATCAATGACGATTACTATTCCGACGAAACTCAAATTGCTGAGGAATGACATAACCGTCCATTTGGCCATCCTTTTCCTCTGCTTGGCATTCGCATCGCTGCCATTAATTTCCAGCTCTTCTGGTTGACAGCCATTTGTTTCACGCGCGACACTTGCCCGTGATTGCGCAAGCACCGAGATGATCCCATCTCTCTTCCCGGGGCGGTAAAAAAACTTCCCTTCTTCGGCGTTCTTCTTCCATTCCATTCTCCATAAAGCCCCAGAAATAGGAATGACACGGAGGGAGATAAAGCACGGCGCTTGGCGGGCGTTGAAGTTTCTCGAGCAGAACTGGTTTTCATCTCCTTATTCGACTGCTTCCCAGAAGTTCGCCGGGCGGTCATTCCGGGAAGAGGTTCTTTTGTCCAAGTTGAGGATCTGCTTGGTGAATCTATTATAACAATCAAGTATTCATTGTTGAGATGTATATTGACACGGAGCCCATCCAAAATTATTCTGTCTCCATTGTTATTCAATTATTATAGCCCATTATGACGATGCTTATTTCTTATTTAACATGCTAACGGATTTGTGGGAAAACAAAACTTAACAGGAAATGGAAAAGCTGGCACAAAATAGAAAAGTTTGGAAATGTTCAGCTGAAACTGTCCCAAGAAAAAAAAAGAATAACCTATAAAGATGTATATTGACACGGAGCCCATCCAAAATTATTCTGTCTCCATTGTTAATCAATTGTTATAGCCCATATTGTCATTCAATTATTATAGCCCATTACGACAATGATTCTTTCTTATTTAACATGCTAACGGATTTGCGGGAAAACAAAACTTAACAGGAAATGGAAAAGCTGGCACAAAATAGAAAAGTTTGGAAATGTTCAGCTGAAACTGTCCCAGGACAGATAATGATTACTCTATAATTATGATTATTCACAATTAGTTCAGTTTAAAAAATTGGGAGACAGGAAAGATTCCCAATAGTTTTTAATAGGTGTATATTTTTTTTACAGATTTCGGGTATTACATACAAAGGTACCCGAAAACAATGTAATTGAAACAATAAAGTGGATATGTAGAAAGAGAACTCAAGGCCCAAGAATAAATTTTCTAGGCCGAATTCTTAGCAGAATGGCAACATTAGAGATAGAAGACAAATCGTAATTGTTTACTTCAAAACAATGAGCATTACGGTAGAGCAACGATAGAATTAGAGTAAACATGTCTGTCTGTAAAGTATTCAGCCCGAAGGCCTGTTGGGACCTCATTCCTTCTAACATCAGCTACCAACAGCTAGGAGAGGGAAATGAGGCTTACTAGGCAAGATGAGGAGTGAGGTAGTTTGCTCTGGCTTTCCTCGCTGAGCCTGAATGCTATAAGCCGAACAAGCCCACGTTAGTGAAGCACAATAACTCTATGAATAACACTTTTCGTAAATTGCATAAGGAAAAACCTTAATGCTATTATTCAGCATAACTCATACCTCAGTAGCTTTAATATCATCACAGCCATGAACAAGACTGAGACAAAAGTATATAAAAGATACATATTTCATTATACCGTACCAAAGACAAATGATAAATATTTCATTCATCAAGATATAATAGCAGGACCAATAAATATGTAAGTTCTTGTAAAAAGATAAAAAGCAGCAAGGATCAGTTCTAAAGTAGTTCTTGCGCGACGTAATAGTTTTCTAGCCATTTGACTACATATAATACTTTCTTCTTGCTTGATACAGTTCCCGATTCTGTAAGAATTCGCTTGCTTCACTATTGCTTCTTTTTTTCTGAAATAAACTTTATGTATTCCTCTGCGGTATCGCTATTCTGCAGGCCTAGACGGAGAGGGAATATATTTAGCGATATCCAATTTAAATATAGGACTCTCATCTATCTCCTATCCAATTATCTATCTCAAAAAAAATGAAAAGCGATATAAAAAGAAACTGGACCGTTTTCTTGTCCGTCGATCCAGATAAATACCCATAAAAGAGCTGTAAAATCCGAGCTATCGCTAAAATGCTCTTTCGTGGAGATCATTAGAATAAATCGTGAATGCTCTCGACTCGATGAATAGGACGTGTTTACAATAGATGCCGCACTCAATAAAGGACACAAAGGGCGCTTTATTCTCATTCATGGAACAGATTTACAATCCGTCTTTGAGGCTTGCTTTACGAGGAAATCTACTTTGGTATACAGAGCCAAATGAGGGGAAAATTATACACGCAAGTGAAAAAGACGATCATTGTCGTCCGCAAAAAGCCGTTGTTACGTCTCACTGTTGAGCGCGTCAATGTGTCGAGGTTTTTATTGTTAGATACTTGCAATAATGCTGCCCGACAGTGTGGGTCGGTGTTATTGTTGTTTGAAATAATCTCGGAGGAGGTATGGTGGATTCCGGTGGCTTCATAAGTGCCTCTAATTCTGTTTTCTACGTTTTCTACGTACCGTTCACGAATTTGGTCATGATTCAGACTTAAAGTTTTCAATTTGATACTGTTGGAAGCCGCAAAGTTAAAGAATCCCATATCTAAAGACAAGTAAGACTGTTTTAGAGTATAATCCAAAGATAGGTATGTTCACTTAGAGTATTTTCACGTTGGAAAAGTGAACTGAGCTGGAGCAGTTTCGATCCGGTCGAAATCAGTTGCATACAACAATATTTTTCATCATGATACTTAATCGAGATATTTGCAACTATTCTTCGTGATGCTGTGATTTTAATTTTTTTTAATTCCGTTTTTTCCATGTTTTAAGGGAACACCTTAGCTGGATATCTTGCAAGTCAGTATTTTCATGCTGTTGTTATTTTTAAACCTTTCTTTTGCCATTAGTACTTTTGTCGCAGCATTATTTTTACTTCTATACTATTGCTATTATTTTCAGGCAGTTCGCTCTCATTTAGGATGTCGTGAACATTTCTTCAAGACATCGACGCTGAAGATGAAGTCCGGTAGTTGATTTTCTAAAGGATTTAAAATTTTATATTTTCTCGTCTAATCACAGGCGGATCGCATCTTATGGTTGTCACTTTAAACACCCTTTCATTATCTTTAATGGAGTCGTTTTTAACTTTCACATTCATTTTCCTATGTGTATTCGCGGGTCTCGGGTCCCACTTGGGCCTAACCTTCGCTATGAAGGGTCAAACAATAACAATAACAACTATAACAAAAACAACAATGATGATGATGGTGGTGGTAAGAATAATGATGACGAGGGCGATGATGATGATGATGATAATAATAATAATATAATAAAAACAACAACAACAACAACAGCACTATTAAATGATGACCGAAGTGAGGTAGCAATGGAAAAGAATTTACTTTTAGGGACCTAACCGAAAACATTTCCTGATGACTTAAGTGCCTCTAGAAGTATCATTTTTTATTCTAATAAAGCATCTACTCTAGAGACAAACGGGATATATTTTGGATGTTATATAACCCACCTTTAACAATAATTTATTCAGGAAATAGCTACCGCCTTAGTCCTTTCAAGGGTGGATGTCTTAACCGCTTCGTGATGTTTGGAAGATCGCTGAGAGAGGTCGGAAAGTTTTCCCGGCAAAAATTCCTCCCCAGCTCGGCACTTGAACGTGCTTGCAAAAAGAACGAGCGAGATTGGGCGCCGTGTTTTCGAACTACTATCTAACTCAATCGCTTTTCTTCGACACTTTGAGATAGTTGACTTCCTTACATAACGCGCTCTCTCGGAGGATAACCGAGTTCATTCACACCGCCAATTGCCCTCTCACTCGGTACAAACGCATTGCAACGCGTCCGCGATAAGGGCGGCCATCTCTCTGTACTTCCGCTGTAACATCTTTCACGCCTACGGACCGGCGAACTTTTCACGGACCCCTTTCCCTCAACGAACGGGGCGGGCAGATGTTACCATAAATTGAGAAGTTTCTTATTATTTTATTTTCGTATTCAGCGCTTCGCCTTTCAAAGCCCGCCGCGCAACAATGAAGCATTTGTTTCTATTGAAGGGGATTGTTGCTTGTATCTTCCTCCGGCCGATAGAGGCCAGGAGCCTTTTGAGAAATCGAATGCCTATGCTGTGCGCTATGGTATGACTTTTTCACGATCAGGGCCGGTTCGAGGAAGGCAGTACCACGAGTTAAGAATCTACATCTATAATATCCTATCCAGGTATTCTTTAACCTAGCATTGTTAAGGTAATAATGCTAACAACGACCACATCAATGACGATTACTATTCCGACGAAACTCAAATTGCTGAGGAATGACATAATCGTCCATTTAGCCATCCTTTTCCTCGGCTTGGCATTCGCATCGCTGCCATTAATTTTCCCGCCCTTCTGGTTGACAGCCATTTGTTTCACGCGCGACACTTGTCCGTGATTGCGCAAGCACCGAGATGATCCCATCTCTCTTCCCGGGGCGGTAAAAAAACTTCCCTTCTTCGGCGTTCTTCTTCCATTCCATTCTCCATAAAGCCCCAGAAATAGGAATGACACGGAGGGAGATAAAGCACGGCGCTTGGCGGGCGTTGAAGTTTCTCGAGCAGAACTGGTTTTCATCTCCTTATTTGACTGCTTCCCAGAAGTTCGCCGGGCGGTCATTCCGGGAAGAGGTTCTTTTGTCCAAGTTGAGGATCTGCTTGGTGAATCAGAAACGATGAAAATCTCTCGTGATGAGGTTAGGGGAGGTCTCAATGCAAACATATGCTACAGTTTGCTGGAAACTAAGAGTTGATCAAGTCTGTAAAGTATCCAGCCCGAAGGCCGGATCATCCCCTCCACCATCAGCTGCGATGAGCTTGGAGAGAGAAATGAGGCTTACTAGGCAAGATGAGGAGTGAGGTAGATTGCGCTTTCTTTCCTCACTGAGCCAAAATGCTATAAGCAGAACAAGCCCACGTTAGTGAAGCACAATCCATCTACGTGTAACACTTTTCGTGACATTGCATAAGGAGAAACCTTAATTAATGATATTATTCAGCATAACTCATACCTCAGTAGCTTTCACAGCTAAGAACAAGACTGAGTCTAAAGTATATTAAAGATATCTTTTTCTGTTTTCTGTACGAAAAAACAAAATGATAAATATTTCATTCATCAATGTATAGGACCAGGACAGTTTATCAAGAGTGAAGGAATTGGTTATTGGTATTCATTTCTATTATTGGTAGTAGTTTTAAAAGTGGTTCGGCAACTAAGGTCACTTCACCCATACGAGAACTCATTGGGATTAGAACCCGGGCCAATATTATTTTTCGATAAATGGTAATGCATAAGGCTAACTATAAAGAACTAAAAGGATGACATTTTCTAACAAATAATCAATAAAAATTGAAAATAAGGGGTTCATGGAACCTCCATGCATCAGATAGCCTTCTTAAACATTGGGCCACTATTAGAAACCAATAGGTTGCACTTAAGTAGAGCGTTGTATTCATCTAATTTATTCTATCTCGAAAATTCTCAAACGAAACGAAATGTAATAGCCGAATATTTAATTAGCACATATCTATTTTATTTCCATCCAACGTAACACTTATGGATGGAAAACAAAACTATTCAAGTTCGTGAATTTGTTTCTGGAAATGAAGAAAAGGCTGCTTGGTGTTTAAATGTCTCAGGCTCGCCATATCTTCAATAGCTCTTCAATTGGTAACCTTTCGACATTTATAAGTGTATATTATATACTTATAAATGTGTTTTATAGGTTATTTTAAATGTGCGAAAGTTAAGATGCATTGATTTCATTATGCACTCCTGGATAAGATTCAAATCCTCGTCAACAAAACTCCTTAAGCCCTGTAACTCCACATTTTACACGTAAAAAATTAAAATACACTGGCAATTTCAGTCTAAAGGGTAGTGGCCAAATCAGATTCAGGATCTGATCGCTGTATGGTTAGATGTAAAAAGAAACTAGTCTCAATCTCGCCCTGATATAAAGTCGTTTATTAATTTTACCATTATATTTATTATTATTGTATTTATTACTATTAATACGACTATTATTATCATCATCATTGCGAAAGATTTGATGGAATCAGATAGTTAGTAAGTGACGTAACCGCATCAGGGAGGAAGCTTCAGCGGGGCGTCTATATTTTTTGTAGTCTGAAAGTAACGTTTGAAGTAACTCCTCCATTAATATAAATGGAGGACTTTTCCATTGTTTTCTCAACAGTGACGAGACCAACAATTATAGCAGCTGAGATAGCTGAAATGTATAATATCAACAATTTAGCTAGCTTTAAAGCATGTTTATGTCGCCTAGGTAATGCCAAATTTCTGATTACCGAAAGAAGACGAAACTGGTTTTATATTTAACTTTATGAATTAAATAGCATCGGCAAATTTTTAGTTTCATTTAAAAAATTCCGTCATGAATTTGCAAGAGAGTATCTATCAGAATTAGAGTCCTTAATCGTAGAGTTCAATTTAAATGCAATAATGCCGAGTCTTGTTGTCAAGGCAACTCCCAACGTGCGTTTAAATGAATTTGTCCTTCGCAGGATAGAGGCCTGAGGATAGATTGTGTGCTAGCTGTAAAACAGCTTTTGAGGTCGCGGGTTTTAACCCCGCTTATTCATGGGGCCATTTGTTCTCCTCTGGTTGCGAAACCGTAAAATTTGTTGTTTTCTAAAACGTCTGAACTACTACCGTCATTTGCTAGTTAGTTAGCTACTACCAACATCTCGGAATCACCCTTACAAGTTACTGGAATACACATATCCGAAAAATCTGCGGCAAAGCAACTAAAAAGCTCGATTTTATAAAGCGCATTCATTGTAGGTAGTTGCGATGAAAATGTTAGAGAGCGATTTTATTTCACCATGGCCAGGTCCCATCTGGAATATGCGGCGAGTATATGGGACCCAGCGGATGAAACGTGTACCCGTGGACTCGATAAAGTGCAGCGCAAGGAAATACGATTTGTTTACCAAATGGTTCGATAAAAAAGCAAGCGTTACGAAAATACTCTCAGACGTAGGTTGGGAATCCTTGAAAGAAAAGAGATTAGGCTGCGATTGCTTGCTAAATTCAGAGAAAGTACAGTTGCGGAAGACGTAATCGGTATTATGCGACCTCTTCTGCTACTTCGGCCAATCCGAGCGTAAAATGGGAGAAATAGATGCGAAGACAAATCGTTTTAGGGACTCATTCTTTCCGCGAACGATACACGACAACAATAAGCTAAAGAAGTAACTCGAACGCTTGGTGTTTACACCCCCTGCCATACGTCGTAAGGCGGTTTGCAGGGTATTTATTTAGATGTAGATGTTATTGAAGATGCTGAGCGTTGCATCTTAAAGGGAAAATATAACAGATGCATTGTAAAAATAGATAAATAGGTTTCATACGCTGTAACATACGATTTAATATATTATTGTTTTTGTGTAACACTCTGTTCAATCTGGACCCATGATTACAATGTGATTTCTTAAAAAAAATTGGAATATTTAATTTACGTTCTAAGAAACAAAATCATTGATATTATAGAATTATGATGTTTGGCGTATTGTTTTTATTTCCATTACATAAACATGCTTTTTCAGCATTATTTGGTTATACTTCTAAGTACGTTTCTTGTAAATTTGAGGCAGTAGATCGTTATTTACAATAAACAATTACCTAATGAAAGTCAGTGAAGGTTGTTTTTGAATAATTTATTTGACAATATAAGCTTGAGTAGTATCACTTCTTTTATGATTTGAAATATTGGGTTAGGCTACTTCGAGTTTGGATTGTTTAAGACTGAATCGGTAAACAATTATAAATTTGGATTGTATCAAAAGGGAGGGGGAGACCGAGGAGATGTCAAGGCTATAGGTGAGACTTTGAAGAGAATATTTCGCATCTGAAAGGCGTGAGAAATTTCATTGATGCATTTCCACAAAGGAAACATGCATACGGGCAAAGGAATTCATGCAAGATTTCGGCGAAATAAACTATTGGTTTGCTTGTCAAAAATTAAATTTAAGAAAGCAAAATCAGACATTGCTAAATACTCTTTCATCAATAGAGGAATAAAGGAATGGAATATTTCGCCTGAAGAAGCACTTAAACCCTTACCAAAAACTGTAAAGGAATTCAGAAACAGGTGCAAAATATTAGCACTAATATAATTATTTTTATTAGACTAAAACTTGTTTTCATGTTTGGATGGTAAATAACATGGTATTTGTATTTTGTTTGAGTGTATTTTTGTATTGAGAGGAATTGTTACCATCGGACTAATAATCCAACTCTAACGTATGTGTGAAAATAAAACAATATCCGGTGGAAAAGCCGCATTGGTATGCGTTTTTAGGAAACCGAGAAGGAAGGCCTTCAATGGAGCAGCAGATCCTCTGGAAATCTTCGGAAATCCTCAAAGGGCGTCGTATTACCCAGTCTGACACATAATTAGTAGCCTACTAGACCGATGTTTTATGACTCCGGTGCTAAAGATTTCTCGGCTGGTCGATTTAGAGAGTCTGGGATGTCTCGGGAAGGGATTCCCTTCTTTAGAGGCCTTAAACAAATCACCTCCACTCCCAAAGACGCCCGTTGATGCAGGTCGGGACGCTTCTTCCTGCCTCACTCTTCAATTCTACCTGCCTCACAAAAGTATTTCGGATACAGACAGGAAAAAATTCCACATCGTTCGGTAAGGGCTGAGTAAGGTTATCAAATGAATTAGTTTCTACTGTGAACCTTAGCAAGGTTGTTTTCACATTGCCATTGATACGAAGAAATTTAAAAATCAAGGAGGACGTCAAAAAAAAGTTCTCGGAAAGTCCCTTCGTCGTTATGAAGATCATAATTTTGATTATTTTTTTCTCTTCTTCCTTATGCATTCGGAGATTTCCAGGCTATTCAACAAAATTGTAAAAAAGTGAAGTAATTGTCAGATGCAATTGTAAAGTTGAATAGTTGAATGGAAGCGATGGTAGGTCAACAATCAAGAATAGCTTTGTTGTACGAAATGACCTTAGATGTCGTAACATTTTTAACAACAACGGCAGAACAAAAAAAGATAACTATATAGCTTTGTCGTGGCCTTAATTGTGTTTGTGATTGTAAAGTTGAATAGTTGAATGGAAGCGATGGTAGGTCAACAATTAAGAATAGCTTTGTTGTTGCCTTAAGAGTTGTTTAGATTATTAAGCTTATGTCATTGTTACCTTTGATTTGGTTCCATTTTGTATCCAACGTAAGTGATCGAAAAGAAAAATAAAATTCCACCAGTAAAAGAGCAAAAGTTCCTGGGTGTCATAATCACGGAAAATCTAACGTGGACTAAACATATAAATAGTAGCATCCAGAAAGCAGCCGCTGACAGATCTAGACTGCTTCCTCTCCTCAACCGAAAAAGCAAATTAACAGCAAACACCAAACTCAGGTTAATAAAGTCATATATCCTACCAATTCTGACATACGCGGCTGTAATATGTTGCAACACCACTAACAAAAACTTAAACAAACTCACCATCTTCTACAATAAATGTATACGACTAGATGTGTGTAGCAACAAATTAGTTCCACTTAAAGAAATATTACGCCATCACCGGACTCCAAAATTCTCTGAACATTTACTGGCCATATGTAAAAAATTCTCTAGGAAATTGCAAACCATCAACAATCCCTTAATACAACGTATATGGGACTATACACCAACTGTGCGTCGAAGAATGAAAAGGATCAAGGAACCCAAACGTATACTTACTTTGCTGGAGTCACACAACAAGAGGAAATGGGGAGTGAAAAAAAAAGCTGTAAATAATCAGTTTTAGTTATACCTTCATCATCTAGTTTAGTTTAGGTTAGGTTAGGTTAGATTACTTCAAATATAAGAGCCTATCGAATTTGGAAAGACGTTTTTGCCTGATAGGTGTAGTCAATTCACTTCTTTAATATTCGCGATTTTTCAACTTTACGTTGTTACCCCTGTGCGACACCGAATGGCGTATGGCAGGGGGAAACTTCTTTAGTTTGGGTGCAAAATAGGACTCCTGGAAATCCGTGCGAAATTTTCAGTTGACATGATTTGGCAAGCCTGGTCACGGAGGCCTTTTGTATATATGCACCTTTCGAAAAACTGCTCGCACCTTTCAGGGATGTCCTCACCCAGGGAAATATCTTTCCGAAGATTGAATGAAATCTGAGGTGAAAGTACCTGAATTGTTAGGATAGGTCAAAGAAAGGGAAGGTCACCCCTGGGAACATTCGTCTGGTCCGTTACATTCCTCCACAATTGGTCGATGTTTAACAAAGAGCTTTTTCACTAACCTTCCCTGAAAATCTTTAGAAATGGAAAGGGGGCATGAGATATCACCATTGTTGTTTCTTCTTAGGGAAAATTACTTGTTGTTTTTTAAGTTATACTCTCATTATTATCAACGAAAGTTTTCGAATTTTTCTAATGAATGCGGTTAAGTCGGGGCCTGCTTCCGACAAAAAATAAGACTCTTCTAACAATAAACTTCAAGGTTTAGGAATTAATTAGGTGTCAATAATATGACTTCTATAAATTGTCCAATTGCCACAGGCATAAATATTTGAAGTACAGAATTATTCTTCTTAATTAACAACTGTATTAAATTGATTCGTGAACAACTAAATGTTCTGTCAATAATACTACATTCCAAATTGATTGATTAATCAAAAGCAGATGACCGTTGCCACCAATGTAGTGTTCGGTAGCAACAATGGATGCCTGCATTGTTAATTTGAAAGGGAAGTCAACAATCAGCATAGTGAAACCATAGTCAACAAAGCATAGAGAAGTGAATTGTAGCTTCATGACAGCCAAGCATATTCATACTGAGCTGGGTTAAGATGCTACATTTACATACTGACCCAGCAAGCCACCAATAGCGTGTGGCATGGAGTGTAAAAAAACCCGATATCCTTATCTAACTCTAATTGCTATTAGTTTCTGTAATTTCCCACGGAAATAACGACCGTAAGTGGCTATCCGTCTGTGCAATTATTTCCTCGTAATTTTGTTTCGTTTTCACTCGGAGTTTCATTTTTCATACGTAAAGAATTTTTCATCGCTTCCAATTTCCAAAAAAATTTAATGAAAAATATTTTAATTGGAAATAATGATTCTACATATCACAACATATGGAATGTTTTTAAAATTTTGATGGACGTTTTTAATAATAAACTTTCATTCGTGTGTCGTGAATGAATTATTGATGAATTTTGTGAAGAGTTTATTTTTACTTTTGATGAGCTACGAGTTATGCAATTACGTATCCAATCAGGAGTTAATTAATTTACATCCGCATATACGAAGCGGTTTATTTAAGCGGTCCCGGGTTCGATTCCCGGTGGGGGCCAAAATTTACTGACGCAATGGCATCTGACATGATCCAAGAACGGAAAGTTCATCCTGAACAAGTCCCATTGAGGGAGAAACGGGGAAGATAGAAGAGACCGATCAGATATGATAAAGCAATGTGTGCAAGATACCTCTTTGACACACGACATAGACTGCCTCTAAGAACGCGGTTACATAGCCTCAAAGTCCTATCGGCTGACCCCACTATATCTCGTATATGCGTCAATTAATACGTTAGGGGCACACGCATGTACAAGAAATGTATTTACCTAGTATCCTTGGAAACCAACCGTTTATAATACATTTATTTGTTTATAATCCATTGTATAGTATAGCATATTTACCTAGTATCCTTGGAAACCACCCGTTTATAATACATTTATTTATTTATAATCCATTGTAAAGGCTTTGTGCTGTTTATGGGTCGATTTTAAATAAATAAACAAATAAAATAATTCAATAAATAACAAAAATTCATTGTATCAGGATATTTTTCAACCACGGATAAAAAGTTAGGGCTACATATATGTACAAGTATTTACCGTATCCTAGGAAACGTTTTTAAGGAAATCAGTCAATTAACGATGCATTATACATTTTAGCTTTGCTGAAGCTTGATTAAACCCTTAAATGAATGACTTAAACCATCTCCAACCCCATTCCCAACCGTTCGTTACCATTTACGGGTTCGCAGTCAGCTGTCGCATATGAAGCTTCATCAACCGTGAAGGCACCTCACCCCTGACTCAATAAAATTCCCTCCCATTTTATCCCTCCGTAACTGGCAGGCTTAGGCACCATTGAAACGCAGCCTCAGCACAGCAGTTGACCCTCCGTTTAGTAGTCTCCCTTCGGCCGCTTGGTAACCGTTCCCAACCAGCATTCCTCTCTTCCAGAGCCAGGCCACTAACCTCCTTCCCCAGCCGTGTTTTAAAACCTCAAGTCACATTGGAAGGGTTCGACGAATGAAAGGGGCTGCTCGATGAGACAGTTCGAGTTACCACGGCCGCCGGGCTCGTTGTCATGGCATTGCTTGTTTTGTGCTTGTTTACTTATTTCCCATCGTTACAGTTGTTTGTCGAAAAACCGCACTTCGTTGGCCGAGTGCATGGGTATTTTATTGAGGTTTAGAACGACGAGAGGATGTTGAAAATGAACGTAAATAATTTGTTACAGTCATTCTTTGGAAGTAACATTTAAAGTCGGCGACTTATAAAGAATAAGTAGAGCTTAATATGGAAATTGTTCGACGAAAACTAGGCATTATTTAGTTAAAATGGATTCATGGCCACATGATTTTGTCTTTCTTTGTAAGTAATATTTGTGATAAATATTTCGACAAATAATAAATTATTATGATTGTTAAAATTATAAATAAGAATTGAGAATAATTTTTGTAAATGTGAATGGCAGAAGAAGATGGTGATGATGATGACGATAATAAGAAGAGCAACAACAATAACAGCAACAACAATGCCAACAATGTAGTGTGCTGCAGCAACAATGGAAGCCGACACTGTTTACTCGGAAAAGAAGGCAACAATCAATATTGCGAACCCATAGTCAACAAAGCATAGAAAAAGTGAATTGTTGTCTTTTGACGGCTAAACATATTATTGAACAGGGTTAATGATAATAACTTCCATATCGTATTATTCAATATATTATTATTGAAATGTTCATGTTTTTATTTCTGATTATCTTTCATATTGGTATTATATAATTCACACATCTATATGCGCATACAATCTGTTATATTTATTAATTAAAACAAAAATTGCCCAAATATTACATTGGGGAATTCCGTAGAATAAACCGTGAATTTTCCGTGAATAAACATTTTAGATTGTAGGCGGTTGCATATGGCTTCCCTTGCTTTGTAGGAAAGCGATTTGCGTAGTATATGATGGGAAACGTTAATTAAAAATTAACAATAGAGTTACTGTACATCGATTGGACTTATCGCCATAAAAATGTTTAGAGAATTGAGTACCAAGGTTACCATTACTTTAAGACGAGTTTGTAAGGAAATTGTCGTAGATAACCACCCGGCTTGGTGAAGTTTCTAATTCTGTGGGTGTGTATTTTCGATGTTTTTAGCGTGTTGCGTTTGAGGGCGAAACTCGATTCCATGGATAATCCGAAGAGTTATGAAAACGATTTAGGAGAATGAAATCGAAAAGTTGCGTGTGGCATAAGGGGTGATAATATCGTAATTTTCAACGTGTATTGTGATACCCTTGATGAATGCACCCCTTATAGGCACCACCCTCTTCACATGAAGGAAATGAAGTTTATCTATTTCCGTCGTGAAATCTGATCTAGAAGAGAGTTGTTCTGAAATATAATCAATAAAACCGAGCAAAGTCTGGTCTTGGTTGCTTTTCATTGCAATCTTCACATCGCTGTAGTTATTCCAACCGTACTTTGGTGTATAATTGCATTATCACAATTTACTGTGCAGCAGTGGTAATTTGCATTTACACTCACATTAGTACCCCTTACATGGCGTATGGCAGGGGGTGTGAAAACACCGAATTCCCTAATTATCTACCTGATTGGCATTCCCAATACTATCTGAAAAATGAGACCAGTAACCGTTTTCGCTATAATCTCGCGAAATCTCTTGGTTTCGACGTTTTGACGTTTGGTCTTACTAAAGGAATCAACATAACCTAGTTAAATTTTAATCTACTTTTAAAGTTATATCTAATATTACTCTTAAAAGCCGCTTTTCAACGTTTTTCAGGGCATCCAGTCCGTAATCCATATCCCTACTAGGGTACTGTCGCGTATAATTCGTTAAAAAATAAACTTTTTAAACTTCTCCCACGGTGTTAAATACTCTTCGATTTTTGGTTAAATTAGGGATCTTGTTTACTCAGTGGTGAAAGTATGTTCGCACAGTACGTATAAACGGCTTCCAACCATCAAACAATATCGTTTACGATGGCATCCCGAGCCAAGTGGGTAGCGCGTCCGCCTTTGGTGAAATCGGTCCCTGGTTCGATCCTCGGTAAGGGCACATTTACATCGAAGCAGTTTTAACGATACTAAAAGCATCATTTAAGATTCGGTAACATCGAACGATTGTTCATTCCGTCGCCATGGTTACTTCCCATGACGTCATCATTAGCGAAGTTCCTAGGACGCCGTGTGAATCAGATGGCGCGGACTTTTTAAACGAGTAGTAAAAAAAAGGGACGATAAAAAAGAGATGGTGTTTGCATGCGCCCTCAGCTTCTCCATGTCGATTGTTTCATTGCGTGCGACTCTTCCTGGTCCATCAAGAGGAAGCGAAAGCTCATCAGCATCACCTTGCACACGGATAAGACCGCAGAACACTCGAGGAGCGGGAATGGGTGCGGGAAATCCGACCGAGGAGTCATTCGCAGCGGTTAATTTGCCACCGATGGACTTCTTGATTGATATTTCCACGGAAAACAGTTCTTCTCACGGGGATCTATCAAACGGGGGCGTTGGTTCACCCGGAAGTGAATGAAAAATGGCTCCCAATTTTTAACAGATTGGTATAACGCACTCAACAATGTCGGGAAAATTCGTTGCTAAGCAACCCGCTGTTAATATGGCGATGTTTATTTCGGGATATTTTTATTTATTATTAATGTTTACTTCGGTATCTATGAATCCAAGGATACACATTTTCTTTTCTAACAATAATGGTTGAAATAATTATGCCCAAGCTTCACAATGGTTACTTCAACCATTATTGTTATGGATTTTCACTTAGTAACGGCCTCTTCCATCAATTATGTTTTCTTTTCTTTTTCTCTGCCAGTGAATTGGTGAGGATTAAATGTTTCATTTCGAATAGGTTAATTGAATTCGAGTAGGGAAGTGGTAGGGAAGTCGCGAAGGGAGTGTTGTAGAGAAGTGTTATTTTTAAGAGTAAAAGTAATTTGATGAAATGATGGTGCGTATAAATGTAGGAATACGTGAAAAAGTATTGTTAGGGCCTTATTGATCTATGTAATCTGGCTTGCAAAAATCTTACGTTGTTAAACTCGGCTTACATTATAGATCGTTACGTAGGACCACGAAGAGTCCTATTTATCCCTCTAAAATCAATTGGACCCGTATGAATTATGTTTTTAAAATATCCGTTGTGATTTCATCCAACTAAATGCATATAAGCACAAAATGTGTATATATTTATCTAGCTTTGTATGATGAACCAAAACAATGGTTGTCAGGTAAACATTTTGTTTATGATTAGGAGAAAATTTTCTGTTTACTCTTGTAACTATGGTAGCGAAGCATTGTTACGATTTTTCGTAGTCTTCAATCGGCGCTGTCTTGCTTTGTACTCGACAAAATTAAATGAATTGGTTGGGAAGAGTGAAAGCTTTATGGGCAAAATCCAGTCATCGTGTTTTAAAACTCAATTCATGCCGAATGAGAAAAACGTATGCATCAAATGAAGTAACTTCAGCTTCTGGATCGTTTAAAACATTTCGGTTCAAGAGAACGCGTGTTTTGAAATTCGCTTACACGCATGCTTATAGTTACTCCACAGGCCGCAATTGGCGCATTGCCGGTCCGATGTCTAGTATCGGAAAAATTGCGAGCGAAATATTGACTTCGGATATCCCTTCGTTTCGGCTGGATCCGAGAGAAAACTTGAAAATTCGTCCAAAGACTTGTACGGACCACTGCATGAGTCATTCTAAGCAATTGTCGGAATTAGCCGGTGAAACTTAACGCGACCGGCATAAAATGCTACGTTTATCGAAGCCAACAATCAGAAATCAACAATTGATAGCTCGATTGTTTACTTTTCTCAAAGGCCGAATGGGAGAATGGGGAGCTATACCTTTCGGTCATTTTTTGCGTTGGATAATTTGAAATAGATTTAACGGGAACTAACCCGTTGGACCATTCTGAAACAAGGTGATTTAATGCGTGTTAGTGATCTTGGTCTAGTTTACAAGTCTCAGCCATGAAGCATGGGCCGAAGTAGGAAAATATTGATTTTTAAAGGGAAGCCTTTGAAAGGAATAGGTCATTGTGTGTCTGTGAAATGCATAGTTCATGAGTAGTCTATCAAAGTTCCATTCAGAGGTTCTCATGACGACTGAATTTTACGTTTTCGTTCGGGTATCGATTGGAAGTTGAAGACATGCCAATCGGGTAGACATTTACCTCCTTGAAAGTTTCTTCTAAGTGCGAAATGCGATGCGGATTTGCCTTTCCATTCTTGAGAAACGTTTTCGAATTCAACAAGGTATCTTTGGGACAATAAGTTGTAGATGTGAACTAATTCATTGTAGAAATCTCGAGGGAACATTATTGAGGATCTTCCTGCCAACAATACTGGCAACAATAGCGTCTTTTATAGACGTCTTATTGTAATTTTATTTGAGACTGCAAAATCAGATCTTATCGTCGAAAATTCGCTTCGTAATGGAAGGAACGGAAAAGTAGGACACGCTCTTCGCAGTTTTTCTCACCTTAACTCTCTTTGCGTGCGGCGGTATTGGAATTCTTCCAATAGCTCTTACACAAGACCCTCGATACCAAATAGGACGCTTAATTCATGTTCAAGTGTTAAATTCTGAATATTTTTCGCTTTTACACTTGCTTTAAACTACGCTTAGTGATTATCTGCTTACTATTTAGTATCCAACCTTGATCAACTTTCTTAAAACAGTGTAAGCAGGTGAGGCAACTTCCTATTTTTATGAGACGATTATGATTCTGACGGATTTAAAATCGCATCGAACTAAAATATTATCAATGTAGAAATTTTCGACGTAGTTAATAAGGGATAATCCTTCAATTAGTGAAGTTAATTGAAGTATTAGCGGTAACAATCGACATTAATACGGAAAAGCGTTAGATCTTATTGTTGCGAATAGCGCGCCGTAACCAAGCAACAAACGAAGTCGCGATTGTTGTAAATTAGAACCTCAACAATGGTAGACATAGAGTTAATTGCTGCCTAAGGGCGCTTAGCTCTTTGAATTCAATACTGCGCACAGCGTCTGTCTGTCACAAATTCTTTTTCCTCAGTTGTACAGAGATATAGAATTCCGCATTTAACGAGGTCGTCAACATTTTGCATCCGATGTCACTTGGGTTCGTGAGCCGTAAGAAGAGGTCCTCTTTAAAATTTTCGTTACCCTTCAAAATTCCTGGAGGAACGTTTTCCAGCCCAGGTCGAATTCCCCGGCATCTCTGATTATTTTTCCCTCTGCGTTCAAGCAATCCCTAAGCGTCACCATGGTTACAAATGCACTCTGAAGGAAGTGACTCTGAAACAATACCCCTCAATATCTGTAATTGCTTTCACTCATTATTTGACAAAAATACTTTAAAAATAAATGAAAGATTGCGCTACAACAATGCTCAGTGGAAAATATTATGAATGAGTGGTTTGTGTTACTTTGCCAATTTTGTATGCTTTGTGTTTCCTACCAGCATTTCTTGATGAATGGAACGTTTTTTTCTTTTCTTGTGATGCAAGATAAAGGAAAATGTTTCTTCAGTTTAGCTTTATTGCATTCTTCTTCATTTTTGTAGTAATGTGTGAGGTATGAGTGACATTGAGTGGTGGCATTCATTTTTATAGCTCCTCATTTAATGCTACAAACAAAAGAGCCATTCATAGGGTTATTGTTGGCTTGATCAGTGAGGAAAGCATAGACAAATTACTTCATTCCTCATTTTAACCATCAAGCCTCATTCCCTCTCCAAAGTAGTAGCTAATAAGGAGTTATGGTTCAAACTGCCTCGATGATTGTACAGGTGTAAATTTTGGTAGCACTTGTATTTTCGTTGTATGTTTATGAAGACATGATATTATTTATGTGGGAGTATAGCTCAGTGGTAGAGCAGATCTAGAGGTCACCGGTTCAAACCCGGTTTCCCCTTATTTGTTTTTCTCAGTCCTTTAGACAGCCATTGTAGTTGTATCATGTAAGTAATAATAATGAATACAACATGCTCTACCTCATTTGTTGGTAGCGTGATCAGGTAGTTTCTTTCCTTGTAGATATATGTTTCCTTCATGTAATGTTTACTATGAGAGCAGAAGAAATAAGTAGATTCTGATGGTGACTACTGAGGAAAATGTTTTTCATCAAAGAGTTCAAAGGAACATATCAAGGTTTGGATATTGTTTATAACCTTAAGGCAATTTACCGGGTTTTAATGTAAAAAAATCTATTTATATCTAAAAAATTATATCGAATTTATATTTATAACGAAAAAATATAAAAAACTTCTTCACGATTTGCACAAATCAGTTTTTTTCCAGCGATACCTTGTTATTGATTGATAAAGCCAAATTGTTAATGAATTTCTTCGTAATTGGTTACGCAGGTAGAACATTGGATGCTTCATTTCAAGGCCTTAATATAATCCCAAGTGTCTAATATCGCAGCTAGCTTTCTTGGGCACGAAGCGCTTTCATAAGAATTCCCGCCATTTCAAGCCTCGCGCACGTAGATTTAAGGGATCATCAATTCGAATGACTCTGCAATTATCGCAAACAATGAATGGAGTTTAAAGTCGAGGGGAACCAGTAATTAGTCATGTAGTAACTTGAAAATTGTTTACATTGTTGGTTGCGTGCGGAGATGTATACAATTTAAATACTCAGGTGTTAGAAAAATGCAATGGAAGTCGTTATTTTCACTTAATTGATCAGCGAGCGGAAAAATTGTTACTTTTCAATGACTGGCAGTGTGAGTTGAATACCCTGATTGTTCGGAGTTAATGAAACGCGTTAATAATGAATGACAACAATGTAGTCTGACTAAACTGAATGATTTGATTAAAGGGTAAATTACTCTTTACATTCTACTGAAAATGTGCTTAATCGCCCGACATATTTACATTCATATTATCCCATTAGCGGATTATGGTTTTGCGCATAAAGTTGAATGCAAATGAACCGCGCGATGAAGATCGTACAGATCGTACACCCAACCAGCTGCCAACCTTGTTGTGTTAAACTTCCAAATCGCCAGGCCTACCATACGTCTCGCTCTCAACTTTTTTATGCTCTCGGGTGATTTTCCATTTTTTCCAATAATTAAGCTCAAGAGAAATTATCATTAATATTGTATTAAAATCAGAACTGATTTTTTATTATCAGTTTTGATGCATCAATAACAAAAATAAGTAAATTTTTCATATTGACGCGTGAAATTAAGTACCAAAAAATAAATCTAACATCACGATTAAATTTTTATGATCATTATTTTTTTAGAAGCATACAAGTATTTATCGTCGTCAGTTTCTTGTTTATTAAAATGCAATTCCATCAAGTTTAACTCCGAATCATCACAATTATTCGACATAAATTGGTGAAATTTCATCCAATTCATGGTATGAAGTCATCCGAAATCGTATTGTTGGTCTTTTCAGTTACACAATAATTTTAAAATTTGCTTCCAACTTTATTCGCCAACAATAGAACGAAGTTAGACGACAACATTCCTGACTATCACCACCACTGTCAATCCTAGTCAACATTCAGGATTTTTTTACGTTCCGGTTTCGGAACATGTGGGTGCGGCAACCCAGGAAACAGAGTGGAAACTCGGAAGTTACCGCCAATATCTTTTGCGCAAATAAACCGTGTGGAGTATTTGAGGTGGCTCAACTCCGTTACCTACAGCATGAGAGGGCGTTTATCCCCAAGGATGAGAATGCATGACCGTCACGAGCAGGGGGAGAACAGGTTTACCATCCGTGGGTCTTTTTTTGTGTGAAGAGCACGGCGAGGTGCAAGGGAAGGAGAAATCCAGCTGACTCAAAGATGGTCGCCACCCACACATGACCGTCGGTGGACCTCAGACTTTCAGCCGCCCTGAGGCGACAATTAGCGCCTTATGAATTGTTGACTTCGCTCTTTAGACTCACGCTTCAACTTTTTCGACGCGGATCATCGATTGTTGCAAACCCGCCGTCTTCATTGTTGACTCACTCCTTCTTTATTCACATACTTTGATGATGATTTACCTTGTAAAAGTGTACTGAAGTTAATTATTAACCCTGTTTTTTTATTGAAATGCGATTCCACTAAATTTTTGAAGGCATTGTCATTCCGGTAAACAACGAGCGTGATCTTCAAGAGGTGACGAGCCACCGTTACAAGGAAATATTCGCTAAAACAGATAGTTACTTCAGGTCGATCTTTCCGCAGAGGATTAGAAAAACGAACAGGATGGATTAGGTTAGGTCTTTGGTGTTGATACACCCCCTGCCATGTGCCACTGGCGGTTTTCGGGGTATGAATCTAAAATATAAATCAGACTCCAAGATGTCCGTTTGATTTTAACTTTAATTTGGGTAGTTTTACACACTGTCAGTCGCCAACAATCATTTGAAATCAGCTAAGACTGAATTTATTTATTTATTAAAAATTTGTCAACATACAGCACGAGGAAAGTTACAGCTGACGATAAACAATAGTTAGTAAGTAAGATCGACAAATTAAACAACTAATAAAAGTATAGAATGATGAACAAAATTGCAGAATTAAATTGTGAGGCGTTAGTCTGGATTGAACTGATTTCGCTTCAGATTTTGCCTTTGTTGGTGTGAATCATTATTTCCCAAAGCTATATAATTATTAAGAACTTGTTGTTTTGATTGTTGACTCATTCTTCCTCACACCTTCGCAATTACATACATTATGCTTAATTTTTTGCAACAATCTTTTCATCTCAACCGTAACTTTGCTGTTAAACATACCAAATAACACGCAAATCACAATTTCAATCACATCTCGTCATTTTTACACCTGACGGTAGCTTTTCATTTTACAACTTTTTGACTGTCATTTATGTCGACGTCCCATTTAATAACCGCGGTTGTCTCGCCTACGGCCACCAGCCGGCCCTGCCCGTGTCCATCCTCGTGTAGGCAGCAGAAAAAACTTTCACCAGGACTTTTTGGGGCAAAAATCCGTCTCGGTTTGTAACAATTGCGTGTGTACTGTATGATTAATCGCTAGAGCGATTTTTAGGCCGGCAAATGGTGACCGCTATGTTGCTCTTTCGATGCTTGCCCATGACGTAAGTGCATGGATGGGGGAAAAAAGGGCTCTGGGAATGCTTCGTGCTCTGCACTTGTATGAGAGGAGCTGGAAGCTGGAATGACGTCATCGACTTCCCACACTTCTTCCTTCTGGATTCTTAAAGCAGATGTTTCCCCATCTTTTCCAGCAAAGGCTCACGTAATGTGCTGACCAGAAATTCGCTTATCCAAATCGGAGATGTGATGCACCGAGTTAGGGCCGAATTCAGACAGTGAGGGAACCGCCTCAGGGCGAGCCGATGGAAGGGGCGTAGTTGTGTCAATGTAGGAAAGTGATGTGAATGCCAGAAAAATAGAAAACACAGATGTGATCCATAAACTAACACATTTCATGTTAATTAAATGTGAAGTGTTTGGAATATCGCCGACAATGCTGTACTTGAGTTTAAAACTTGATGATGTACAGAATGCTATTGTTGCCGCAAACACAACGCAACAATATCCGAGTTATAAACAATGAATTATAAATAAATTATTAATAAAACTCGCCCAATAACAACAATGAATTTCCGGTAAGCTACAACAATAAACCTTATTGTTAGAAACCTTAAAGTATTGAATGTTTGGTCAAAATAGTGAACAGCTACGAGAAAAAGTATGTGTTAACTACGCATCTGTTGCCTTTACTGCTACACGTTATAAAATCATGCTTTTACTTCAAATTTAAACGATTGAGTGGCGTTAAAGTGAAATGACTAAATGAAACTTCAGCTTTTCTCACCATTATCATTGAAAGATTTGCAATGGTTTCAGGGTTCAAAATGGTTTATTTTATGGTTACAATGATGGATAGATATAAGTTAAAATCTTTTATTTTAATGAGACCATCGCAAACTTCTTAAAAATATCACTTGCACTGTTATACTCCGATATTCTTTGTTTATTTTAAAGCCTTTATTACAATCAACGAATGACAACAACAAAATATTAGTATGATATGTTACAATCACGTCTGTTTATGTGCTTGCTTTATTGTTACTTAAGTATTGAATCCTCGCAGAATAGCTGGACGATAAAAAACATGACCTTTAACAGCGGAAACGTTTAAAAAACAAGAATGGTTTGTTGTTTTTATTTCTATAGTCTCAGTCGTTAAAGAACGTTTGACGTTACGTAGAAAACCTTCGATAAACATGGATTTCGATCATTTTTGATCCTCATGACCTGGGAAATTCTAGAAATCTTTCTGACAATAGCTTGTTTGTCTTTAATTATGACATTATTCGTTGACTTTTGGAAGTTGGAGAAACTTTCAGCTCCTATTTTGATCACCATTAAACCAAATTTATGCAATTCGATCTTTGCTGTTTTGTTAACCACAGCATCACATTTCCAACAGCTGTTCCTCAGGTTTTTGCACGTCCCACATTAAGTTACACCAAGTTTTTGGATGAAATTCCTTCACATATTTGAAAATTTCAAATGTTTTTTCTTTTAAAGTTTGCGATTGCATGATCCCATAGCAAATTCACTGCGAAGATTACCTAAGCGAAACTGGAGGTTGGATTTTTTTCGCCCGGCGCATTGCATTCGGATTTCCCGCAACAAATTTCCGCTCATCGCAAATCGTTGCTCCTTGCGTGCGAATCTTGCGAGTGCACGTGCTGGTTTTAATCGATTCGAAATGGATCTCCTTAATGAGATTACTATGCGTGCACTTTGTGACGGAAATGCAGTTTTCGGATTGATGGACCATCAGGTATTCAGGATAAGCAAATATCTTCCCGAGATACCAAATAATTTTGTCTCAACATGCCATTTATGTTCCACACTCTTCGATGGTATGATTTCATTATCTTTTTTTATCATTACAGGCGTACATTCACGATGAAGGCCCATCTGGTTCTTCTGGCAGTTCTTCTGTTCCTCCTGTTGGCTGATGTCCATGCAGACAAGCCGGTAATGACCGAGTTAAAACCAAATCTCTCTTTAATTTTCCGGAGTAAATGACTTAATTGTTGCATTTTTATCGAGAAGAAGATACAGTATGCTAGTAGCCATTGATGCTGCTGCTATATCGATAGCATTTGGTATCTTGAAGACCCAAGTGTTGTAACTGTAAGCCAGCACGGGTATTATTGGCTCACGAACAATAGTTTCATAAAAAAATGGCATTGGAATCGAATTCATGCGCGTAATTTTGTTTATTACCAAGGAAACCAAATAAATAGATAAACTCAGTATCTTGTTCGTATGAATTTCGAGCTATCACTGATATGCCGTACTTAAGAAATGGCCCATGCCATTCTTGGTTCTCAAAAGTTGCCATTTGAGAATTTGTGTGACGATTTGGGAATTATAGTATTTCTATATGGGCCTATTTTTTCGGAATTCCAGAAAAAGTTCAAGAAGGTGAGGCATAAGCATAAGACCACCACCACTACGACCACTGAGTCGTCAGCGGAAGACCGAGATGTGTTCTCAATGATGGAGGAAGACGAGAAGGCATCAAAAGTCGAGGAGGAAAGCAGCAAAGAGAATTTAGATTCAAGGGAAGAATCTATGGAAGACAACGCGGTGCTGCAAGGTGATTAACCTTCACTCGAATGAGAACACTTGACACAAATATTATATATCTAGACGCGTTGGCATTACAATGATTTGTTTTATACATCAATTAAATAGTTTAATCAAATTTTCATACCTACATCATAATTTCGCAGCGAGCAAGGTAAAATGTTTAGCTAATTAATATGGTACAGATGATTGAATTTACTCGTACTGTTGGGTTTTAAAGAGGACACCTTTGAAATCTCAGCCAGATTGTCCTTCATATTATTCAGAAGTAGGACTTTTAATGAATATAAAAACCTTCAATTCATACGTTAGGGGTCTATCTAAAACTACGTCTCTATGACGTCATGTTGAACATCAAACCCTCTCAATCATGTTATCATCAAATTGTAACAATTGAGAGAAAAGAAATACCATTTAATGCAATTATTTATGATTATCATGAAAGATCAATACATGTTAATCGTCTTTGTTCCAGAAAATAGTAATAATAACGTTTATAGTTTCTAAGAATTAAGCTAGTTTGTTTAATAGGAATTTCAAATGTCATTATCAGTTCAGTAAGTAAGCAGAATGTATCCATAATTATTGTGTAAGTCTGAGGCAGATATATTTGTTTTATTTATTATAATTTTTAAGCGAAAGATTTCAATCAATATTGGGCAAATGAAGTGTACTATACTTGTATAAAATGGATTCTAAAGAAAAAAACACAAAATGTTGGGATTCATTTTCAACTTCAGAAAACTTGTGCCACAAAAATCATTTCAAATACCAAAGATTGCAGTAATATTTGACACTAATGTTACAGATTCTCATTAGTGTGCAAAGGTGAAGGAAATTATTCTTAATAATGAAAAAAAATTTAGAATGTAATCAAATTATAACTTGTTTTACATAAACCAAGATAATTCTGAAGGCTTTTTGCAACCTTCATAGACATAATTTTCAGAGAATAAATTTTCCTTCAATATTTTATTAATTACTTTGCAAATTATGTATTAGCCTGATGAAACGGTGAATGTCTGTGATTCTAAAACCTGCAGTTCTTTATATCCATGGAAAACATTTACATTTCTGTTATGGAGTTGTTATTTTCTAGCCTCATTGGATTAACTTTGCTGTAAATTTTAATTTTATGCAGATAAATTGAATGCCACTTGTATACATACAGTGAATTTTAATTTAATACATTTTCATTTTAAATTTAATGCTAATGATTGTGTTTAATGACAGTGAAAGTTAAAAGAAGATAATAATGTGGAGAAACATATATTGGTTTTTAAAATTTATTAGTTATTTACGTTTAGGGTTGAAGTTTAAGAATGAAAAGGATGTAACTCTCATCTTCTGGTCATCTGGCATCTAAATTCACGTTTATTAATTTGTTTTCTAACAATTTTGTGCATTTTAAGCCATTGTTATGGCAGTAAAATCCATTGTTGTATGTGACCAGACATTATGTCATACATACCTGTTTTTTCAAGCCATTGTTGTAAAATTATTGCCAGTACTGTCATTGAATTAATAAATGATATGAAATTCAATGAGATATATTGCGTTTTCTAGTTGACCCATGTGCAATCAAGCACTGTGGGGCTGGTCGCGTCTGTGACTTGGATGACAATGGAGAAGCACACTGCATTTGCATTCCCAACTGCCCAGTTGAGGTTGAACCAAGGAGGAAGGTACTTTGAATGCTTTATAATTGATTTTATTGAATAAATTTAATTTCTGCTTTGGCATAGTATCAATACTTATTAACTGCATTATACATGTTTGTAGGAATCTGCAATTAAGTTGGTTCCATTGGTGTGTCAATAGATAAAGCAAGGGCATCCTTTTATGAATAGGTCTTGGCTTATAAAATTTAAAATATGTCTCTTTGGAAACAAATACATGCTAAGCCATCTCTTGTTTGATAAGAGTGAAATGGTTATTTTCAGCTGTTGATGGTGTGATTAATGTTAAGAAATTCTGGACGTGTAATTGAGATGTAAATACTTTATCTTTTAAATCAAGTTTCCTGCCCTAGTGTATTTAGATATATGCGTTTAATTATCAAAAATCATTTAAAACATTCTAAAAATGTCATCAATGGCTATTTCCATGAATTTATGATATTAAGCCGTATTCAATAAGAATTTAGAACCTGACGTACTGTAGATTCCTCTTGCTAACTTATTGTGAGCCATGTTTACATCATTACTTTTATTTACTTCAGGTTTGCACCAACCACAACGAGACGTGGGGATCTGATTGTGAAGTCTACCAGATGAGATGTCTTTGCGACAAGGAAGACGAGAAGTGCATGGGAGAAGAGTTCAAGCATGTCCACATTGAATACTATGGAGAGTGCAGGGATATGCCTGTATGTTGATTAGTTTTATCGATTTTTATAATCAAATATCACAAGTATTTGAATAATGTAATTTAATTTAGTAATTTTATCTTTAATCGCAGCGATGCTCAGTCTTATATATTATTCAGTTGATATAAGTTTTTTAAAACAGTACTCTTTTATTGTAGAAATAAACTGAATTACAGTACTTGTACAACATTTTTATCAAGTGAATGATAGAATAGAAGTAGCCGCTGATGGTTGAGTTAGTTGCAGTTGAAAAGAACTCCAAAAACCATCAACAATGTTGGATGAAATCTACAGTTACAACTGTAACCTAACATTTTTGATGGTTTTTGGAGCTCTTTTCAACTACAAGTGAATGCTAGAATGTGGCTGATATTTTTAACTCACTCATTACTTCAATTGATGTTTTGCATTTATTTGTTATTCATAGTATTTGATGATTACTAAAAGTAAACACAAAATAATATAGGTAAACCCAGCAACAATAATCATGTAGCAACAACTATCACATCATAATAACAATGGCAATTCCAGTCATAGCACATTTAAATAATAGAAACACATCATCTGAAATTATTTGATAAAATTTGATTTTTTGACAAATATTCCTTTTTTAGTAGTAGTAGATAGTACTCCTTGTTCAATATATTCATGAAAAAGTTATTTCAATGCTAGATTTCATCTACTCATAAAATAATAATAAATTTATTTATTTAACTTATTTATCATTGCTATGGTAGCTATTTTATTATGATGGGCTGTTTATAATTTCAGACTTTACCTAATATGTATTTCTTTTAGATCCTTGGATCTATTTAAAATTGATGAGCATTTAATAATGGTTGATTCTTCATCCAATTTAGTTTACTAAGTAACTGTGGAAGTTTGTTAGATATTTGATGTGGGTGAAATAATAGATTTATCTGAAAAAATGTTTTCATTTCTTCACAGCATTTTAAATATATTTGTAGATTTTCTTTATGAAAGGTCAGCGTCTTTCGAGGAAACTGATTTTCTTACTGTGGGGTGTAATAGTTTTCTTGTAGCAAAGTGCATATTTTTGGATGTATGCTTTTTTGGCTAAAAAATACTTTCTCTTCATTGAAAACCTTCTTAGTTTGTTTAATTAAAATTAATTTAAGGTATTGTGCTGTTCGTTGACTTTGTATGAATCAGAGTATGATTCTTTATTAATGTCATTTACCCTTCAGAATCATAAACAGAAATATCATTGTAGTTTTAAATTTTTTGTTTTGATATTATTGGGTGTACATGGAAGTTAAAAATATAATTACAAAGACATTGTAGGCTTTCTTTAACTTTAAAATTAGGTAATTATAGATAATTGGGACTGGATCAGTCCAAATCGATTGGTTTAAGAATGAAAATCATTTTATGCTAATTTTAATGCTTTTGTGTTATCCATTTTCAATAAAAATTTCCCTGAATTTATTTCTGAGACGTATTGGATATTTCGTCATATAGGAATGCTCTGCAGATGAAATGGCAGACTTCCCTCGCAGGATGCGTGACTGGCTCTTCAACATCATGAGGGATCTTGCAGACAGACAGGAACTGAGCGCCCACTACCTCAAGATGGAGCGTGAGGCCGAGAGCAACCTCACAAGGCGCTGGAGCAATGCTGCAGTGTGGAAATGGTGTGATTTGGATGGGCATCCTCATGATAGGTGGGTCAAACATTATGGGTTTGTATCAACAGAATTCATGAGCATATTTGAGTTGAATATCAAAGGTAGATTCTTCATCATCACCAGTGTTATATTCGCATTAGAGTATCATTACCCGGGGTGATTTTGCTGAGTAAAATGAGTAATGGATTTCAAAACTTTCATGTGTCTTGTGATAATTCTATACTATAGTATTAAACCGAGGTAGTTTCTCTTGAATGAAATAAAAAATATTGGCATAGATGTTACATATTTGTGTGATTTTACTCTTCAGATGTATTTTAAGTTAAAATGAATAGTCTCTCATTTAAAGTCATCACAGAATTAAGCATCTATATAGTAATAAACACTTTTTTGTCTTATTTCACCCATAATACCATTCTACAAACTTGATAAACAAAACCATGGCAACCAACCATGTATAAATGATTTCTAATGGTTAATTGGTAATGTAGACTTGTTCTTCACAATGTTAATCTTATATGTGGGTTTGATTAGTGCATTACTTTTAAAAAGTAGTGTAATTCAAGAAGATGCTTTAAATTACAAAGTTTCCTATTCACCTTCTCACTAATAAATCATGAAATCATATAATGATTTGGACAATAAATACGTATTATGGTTTGGAGTAATATGAAGAATATCCCTGTTTATTTTTGGTCTCCCATTGTCATCATTACCCAGCTAATCTCCTAACAAGCTGCAAATGTATTTATGATTATGGTTAGAGAAAAACCACTCATATCTATCGTCAGAAAAACTCTTAAATCGCAACATATGGGTACAATAATAATAATTTTCTCTTTTATGTCTAACTCTCTCCATTTCATATTGCTCTAACTTGCTGTAAAGTATGTCAGAAGAGGTTTTTAAATTCAATTCCCTATTACTCATTCTTTTAAATAAGCAATTGCTCTTGAAATTAAAATTTGTGATTTTACCAGTAACAAATTGGAGTTATTATGTGATTTATTTTGATATTAGCTAATTATCATTATGCTGCCAATTTTATCTCTCTAATTAGTTAAAACTTCTTTAAGCTGGGGTATTTTCTTAATCTCTCAGAAAAGATATTTGAAGTTAGTCATAAATGATTATTCTCATTTTAAAGAAAAGAAATGTTTTGTGTGGTTTGGTATTTCATGGAAGTCATTCAGTCTTAATGATATAATTTTAAAATTATGCTCTCTCATTAACTGCATTTGTTTACCAAACTTAAAGATTTGTTTTAAACCTTTGAGACCATCATCTTTATCACACATCATCTTCTGTCTTTCGTATAAGAAATTGTATCCATTTATTGTTATATGCTGAACTACTTATGATCTTAGAGTGGTATAGTGCTTATTTCATTATTAGTAAGTGAGTACTTTTGCAATTTTTACAACTGTTGTAGTTGTAAATGTTATTTTGCTATTTGTTGCTATTGCTAAAAGATGTTATTCTTCCTACTAGTGACTTTACTTAAGCATATTTTAGGGAAACAATGGGTACAATTGTAAATTGTTATGGATATAAAATTATCTGAGGTGAAATCTTGCAGATGATCTAACATATTAGGTTTTTTTATGAAAATTGCAAAAGGCAAATTTTATAGTTATATTATCTTTCAAGTTTTTTTAATTGTAATGAATTTTGGTAACGTACAGTTGTAAAGATATAGTGGTGATTGCAAAGTAATATCTGTTGAACTGCAGTCATATTTCCAGAGCTAGTGGAAAGGATTGTAGGATTCTTTGCACTTGTAAATTTTGTGGAACAGAATTTATTGAACTTGCTCTGGAATAAAGCAAAAATAACTGATGCCTTTATTTATGTAATCAAATCATATAAATGAGAAACTAATTAATTTGGTTTCTGTGGTAATAAGCTGACTTTTCTAATAACCTCATCGCATATTTGTTGATTTGGCTGATGTTTTTCTGCTGAAATGAGTTAGGGAACAGGTAGGTTAGAAGAAAGTACCAAATTACCTCACTCCTCATCTTGCCTAGTAAGCATTGTTCTTTCTTCAAGGATGTTGTAAGCTAATGGTGTAAGAGTTGAGGTTCAAACCTGCCTTTCAGCTGAGCACTTCACAGATATAAACGCTAATTTATAGGTTCATGACCTTTAGGCATAGACTCAGCATGTGGAAGCCTAGCAATTCAACGTGGTGTGCAAATAGTGATCATAACAAAATTTTGAAAAATAATTCACAATTATTTGTATAAATATACTAATTTTCTCCTGGATAATTAGTATTGTAAAAGTGTGCAGTATGAAAATATTCACGTAAAAAGCTATTAGATTAGATTAGATTGATGTAACATATAACAGTCTAGGATTGTTCCAAAGCATAGTTGGTTTGCAATGGATAACTATTAATTACTGTTTTATCTATGCCTACAAATACTGCTTTAATCTCTGGTTTTGTTGAAAAAAAGTTTATTGATTAATTTTCCTTATTCTCCTACCAGTAAAAGGAAGTGATAATTATTCCATTCACTTATTGTCATTGCTGTGTCAATTTTTCATTACTACTACCTCATGAAGAGTGCTAATGAATTTGCTAGTATTTTTGAAGGGATCAATGAAAACTTTAGTGCTAAGAAAAAATAAAAATTAGGCATTGCATTTGGTCTGATGAAATAAATTCCAAGAAATCATCACTAGTTAAAAGTGGCATTTTTCCATTATTACATGTCTGTAATTGTGTGGTGCTGTTTTAAAACAATTTTAGTGGTTTCCATGGAAACAGTTCAAACAACTTAAATTGCCTGTCAGTACAAATAAGCACGGGTTTAATATAATTATACTTACATCAATAACGTAGTGAGGATTTTAAGTTTATTCCTAAATGTAGATTTGGAGTTGTTAACAAATCAGTTGCTTATTAAATCACCAGCTTCTGGATCAAGTTTTTCATAACAGAATGTCTTTTGGTTATGACATTTAAAATTATTGCAACAATAGAACGTGAACTCTGAAAATCTAAACATCTTGCATAATTATATATCATTACCTTCATTTTTTTATTGTTTATCTTATTGATTCTTCTAAAGTGAATGAAATAACTTGTTCTACTTTTCTGTGGTTTTATTTCACGTGCATTTTTTCCTGCTTCTTATAGTAATTATTACTGAATACTGCCGTAAAACTTATCAAATTTAACTTATTATTCTTTGCACTAAGGATATGTTAGCTGACTATCTTACATTAAATCTGTAACTATGACTTTACAATAACTTCTCTCACAGAAGATCTTTTTTGATCCTGTGTTAATGGTAATCTTTTTTTGATGTAAAATTGCTTCATCCTATTTTCTAGGTTTGTCTCTCGTCATGAGCTCTTCCCTATCCGAGCTCCATTAATGGCATTGGAGCACTGCATAGCACCATTCCTGAACAAGTGTGATGTTGATGATGATCACAAAATCACCCTCAAGGAATGGGGAACTTGCCTTGAGCTGGAAGAGGTTATTATTAATTTATTGATTGCTTTAGGATTATTGTTAAAAAGAGATTAATAAGATGCAGCAAAACTTCTAGACGGATGATGCAATATTATCATAATCAATCAAGATTCATTTTCAAGTAACATTTTCATCTTTGGAGACTAGCTAACTAGTTATACCATTGCCTATTGTGCATAGAGTATTAAATTGGAAATCAACAACTTTTCTAACAATGACTTCTTATGAGGTTTATTTAGGTTGATGTCATTCTTACGTCAGTCACTTTATTTCGCCGCATAGTCGCTGTAACAAAGTTGCTTTTTACGCGCTTTTAACAAGTTTTATTCTTTGAAAGTGTTCTGTTTTTATCTATAAATTTTTAATTTCTTTGCGAAGGATTTAAAACCATCGCGCATAACTTCAATCTCTGAGAAAGTAGGTTCAACTTACAGAAATGATAAAAAGCTTTGAATTACACTTGGTAGATTACTTGAAACTTCGAGTTTAGCAGTTTAACATCAATTCACAATTACGTACCTTAAGCTATAAATTTGTACTATAGTAACGTGTTCTTCTCTTTGCAGGATGATTTAGAAGAAAGGTGCGACGAGCTAAGAGGAGAGTGATCTACCGTGACGGTGCATTCCTGAAGTAATTTTTATTTTTAAATTTATTATCACTAACAACGTCCGTTGAAATGGGCGAAAATTTGAATGAAAATTTATTGGTGCTATAGGATAATTTTTGTGTCAAGGCACTTTTTCTTGAAACCGTCACAAGATTTTTATATTTAATCTGATGTTCTTGAAGGATCAACGCAAGTACTTCTTGTGAAATTTGCTCTAATAAGATGCATTTATGTGACTAGTTTTTTTCTATTCACTGTAACTGTACTTGTATTTGAAATAAACACTGCCAGAACAAAACATCGTCCTTATTTTTCCTATGACCCGTCCCACAAACCCGTTACTGACGCATTGACGTCTACCTACGGCGAAAGTATCGTTTGATTAAAATAATAGAATCGCTAATAGGTAATACACGTTCTTTAATAGTTAATGAATGTGAAAATTGTTGATTAAAGTGAAAAAAATGACGATGTATCATGCTGAGAAGAAGTATGAAAAATTTAATAAGTTACGAAGTCAGAATTATTTTCTTTAATAACGTACATTTGAAGACGCCATTTTGGGTGACTCAGTAACAGTCGTTTTGATCAATAGATGGAGCGCGTCCCGCGCTAGTCATTTCAAAAGAACTGAGCGCTCATTGGCCGAAATCAGTCACGTGAACACTTTCATACTTTCATCAAATCGTTTTGTTTGGCGGGCACGCAGAGCGTTGGTAGCAGTTTGGTCAAGATAGTCGTAGCACAATGGTAAGAATCCAAAGTTATTACGGTTAATAGTTGTCATCGGTTATTAGTTGTATCATAAATGGTAACTTTGGTCTATGAACTACTCAATCCTGAAATTTGGAGTGTCTAGCTCGAAAATTAACCCTATATTTTATCAATTAAAGGCAGGAGGAAAAGCGGGTAAGGACTCCGGAAAGGCGAAGGCAAAGGCTGTGTCGCGTTCGGCGAGGGCTGGTTTACAGGTTAGTTTACGTTGATTCTACGAAGAATTCATGAATTTCCTTGCTGTCAGTTGAAGTTTCAACTTCGCTTGTCATGTCATCTACCTCAATTTTGTTAGTCATTGTGTAGTTTTTGAAATTATTGACGTATAGTTGGTGGCATGCGGAACACTTGCTGATAGTGCATTGTTTGCGTTGTTGGATCGAATGTTGATGTACGTTTATTTCACCACAGTTCCCCGTTGGAAGAATACATAGACACTTGAAAAATAGAACAACCAGTCATGGACGAGTTGGTGCTACGGCGGCAGTTTATAGCGCAGCAATTCTGGAGTATTTAACAGCCGAGGTGAGTTACATCTATATTCAAAATGGCTGATGGAAGAACTTGTAGCAGTAACCGGTATTTGTCAAATTTACAACTCGACCGTTCGAAATGCTCAGTTTTAAGCGTGGTGAAGTAAATACTGTGATGTTAAGTATTGGAGCTGTGATAAACCGGTGAGTGTCAGTCCCGAATTGTGAAGGATAAAGGACATAGAGATAACGTTTGGTTCGGGGGTTTTCAAAATTGGCGCGAACTCTTCTTTGTTGTATTTATCATTTAATTGTCGTTAGATATCTCATGCATTGTTGGTTAAGCGTTGATATTGTCATATATTATTTAAATGCGGGAGCGTATTGTTGGGTTTTTGATTTAAGTGAAAGAAAAATTAAATCTGACATTGACTTTGCTTTCAGGTTCTGGAATTGGCAGGGAACGCATCTAAGGATCTCAAAGTAAAACGTATTACCCCGCGTCACTTGCAGCTTGCCATTAGAGGAGACGAAGAATTGGATAGCCTGATTAAGGCAACTATTGCTGGCGGTGGTAAGTACTTTTTCATGAGCATTTTTGATAAGTTGTCATTGTGGAATGGTCGTTTAATATCACTTTATTTCGTGTTTAGGTGTGATTCCGCACATCCACAAGTCGCTTATTGGAAAGAAGGGTTCACAAAAACCGGCATAAGTTCACCAGCAACTATGAATGGAGACTTAACTCTTAAAAATTCACAAGAAGCTGTGAGGCAGAAGAAAGTGGAGTGTTTCATCAAATGCCATTAACTTGTCCTATCGAGTTTCACCAGGCGCTGTGTTGTGACATAGTTCGTTGTTAAACTCAAGTACTGGACGCAATTATAATTCATATTGAAACAATATTAAGATTAATCTAATTTTTGCATTGTAACCAGTGTTTTATTTTTTCTAAGGATAGTTCACACCATTTCTGGCCAAAATGTTTGTTCATTGTTCTCATTTTAATGAATGCGTGTCGTATGAATTACTATATTAAGGTATTGACCAATATAACTGCAGTACAAATTGTTGCCAAGCATGAATGAATCTGTAATCCTGTTTTCGAAATTTTCAGTAGATTTTAGATGTATTTCATTCGTAATGTGAAGTATTACTTGTAGGAGATATTCATTGAATAAACTTAATTTGTGTAAGGATTGTTTTTATTTAAGTTGCGGGTATTTCAGTGGGCTACTTTAATGGGAAATTTAGTTAAACGTTGGGGATATATGCCAATGTGGCAGGACGCTAATGAAAGAAAATGGAAGTAATGCCAGCTGGTGGTAACGCTACGCGGATGGCTGGGGACTTAGTTCGTGCTGTGTGCGATAGGTGGCGTGGGGATCCACATTTCGAGAGCGGAGTCTCTGGCGGCATTCCTCCGAAGCAGGTAGTAATGTTTGGTTCGGAATTTAACCCGTTGCGCCCTCTGGGCCACTTTCCCGGGAGTTCTGTTCTCCGTTGGACAGCGTGATGTGCGTTAGTTCTTCGGGGCCGCAAAGGGGATGGCAAGGTGGAAATAGTGTTACCGGAGAGTAGTTTCTGCTTCGAAAGTTATGGAATAAGACCGTGCGGAAGATATCGTGCTCACAGACATCCCCCTGACATAGATGTCGTTTTTGTTTGTTCCGTTGTGTTTATAGTTTTTGTGTTCTTCGATTGTTTGACTATTTTGGCGCTCTTACGTCCGTGCGTGGTGAATGTTTTTACTGGTGTTTTTGTTTCACCTCTGACCCCCAAGTTGTTTTTTTGGTGATTAATTATCTGGAAGGTTTAATTACTTTCAAACCTGTGCTGCTTGTTTGGGAGCTAAGGATCCCGTTATTCACAGCGACTTTTCAACAGGTGAGTGAGATTCATTACTCCCTGCTTGTTATTTACTTCTAAGATCTCTCTTTTCGTTGATGATAAACGTGTGGAAAACTTCTTCCGTGAATTCGTTACCGCGTTCTGAAGATTATGGACGCGAGATATTGTTTCCGACGGTGAAATTTAACTTCGTGATTGATGAATGCGATTGCGGTAATCAGTTACTCGGTAGATGGCGGAGTGCATTGTTTATGTCATTACGTCGCGTGGAATTTTAATGTATAAAGACTTTCCTTCGCCAGAGATTCCCACTAAGACGCTCGGTGTTTCCGCAGTGCACCGGAAAGAATTGGGAAGGATCACTTTCTAAAGAAGGTGACTCTTCACGCCACGTCACGTTTCTCCCTCAAAAACTCTCATCTCAGTTTCACGTAAGACTTGCTTTCTTCCTTCATCTCTACATGGCGTCGATAATGACAATGAGTATGGGAATAATTGAGCCACTTCGTTCCGTGAGGATGGAAACTGCTTTCTCGGATTCTCAGACGGTCGGTTTTCTCTTGCTGTGCGCCGTATAAGTTGCTTCGCGTTTCCCTTTCTACTGGAAGTCTTTCACGCTGCTCACCTGTCGTGGGAGACCAGTCACACCGGTGCTTCTTCATCCTGCTTTCGGGTTCATCCTCTGCCGGATTCCTTCCGCGCATATTTTCGGTGTGATTTAATCGTTCGCTAACGAGTCGAGAGGTGCTTGACATTTGGTTCATTTTTTTAAGGGTCTTCCGCCCTTCAAGGTCAAGGAGGCCTTCATCAAAGGCGGTTTTACCTGCAGACTGAACTATTACAGTCATTCGTCATACTTCGACTGTGCCTTCGTATTCACGCGAAAGTCATCTCTATTGGAAGTTAACCGTGTTCTAAATTTGTCTCGCTGGGTTACTTTTAACCATCAAAAGTGAATTTTAGATGTTTCTGTTGTTTTAGTCTTGTCTGGGCTAGAATATTATCTCTATGTACACTCTCGTTAGTACTGTTACTTCATTTACGTTTAAATATCGCCATTTCGAAAGATTGTTTACTGTTTGCTTGGAGATTGCTGTTTACGATGTTGCTATGTAGTTGTTTACGGTGTGTACATGCGCGCGAATTTATCGTTACATTCAGCGAAAAGAAGAATTTCAATCAATTTAGTCATTTTTCGTTATCAAATCATCTAAGTATTTGTTCAGTTCTTTAATTATCGACAATTTTGAGTTGATGGCTTCTAACAACACGCTGCATTTATGGTAAGCTGATGGAACTCTCCATCGCATTAGTTTACTCCGGTATCTTTCATGGCCTTTCATATTCACTCCGATTGGCTCTTCGACAAGGCCGTAGAATGTTCATTTCTTCGGAGCCTCACGTGAAAAGCGATACCGTCTCCCGAGAGCCGTTCTCCCTGAGCTGTGGAAGGTTACCTTATCGTTCTGCCTTCACCTCGCTGAATACGTGCTCTCTCGCTAACACAATATCACGTAAGGCGTTCTCTATTTAATGTTGCGTTTTAACTTAGTCGCGCATTTTCACAAGGATGTGTCCTTACTTCTTAGTACGTTGGAGTGGTCATTCGTAGCCCATTCGGTCTTCTAAGAGGAATTTCCGGGTCTTAATTATAGGACGAGTTCGGAACGCCGTAGGGGCAAAGGGGATTAACCTGTTTAAATCGGCTGGGTTTGGTGAGGACCTCTCCAAGGTCACATTCCTTCCTGTATTTGTTTATCCATGGTGTACCATTTCCCGGAATGTAAAGGGAGTTTCGGTGTCTGAAAATTTGGCTTGTTGACATTTGTTTTTATTTTTTTGTTGTGACACCTGTTTAATTTTTTATGGGTAAAGAAGGTTCTCGGATGTAAGTTGGTGTTATATGTATGCGGGAATAGATGTATTTATTGGAATCCTTGCCCCAGATATTTTGTATTTTTGCTATTATATAACTAAATGGCTATTAAAATGTATAAAATATGAATAGAATGATAAAATTGAATAAAGATACTTTTACAAACAACTTTTTTAGTCATACATTGATATCGTAAGACCTTTAGTTATTATTAAAGCTATTAAATTATGGAGGACCAGCGATTTGAGTAAGCACTTCGAAGATATCAATCTGCTTCGCATTTGTTATTAACTTGGGTAAGTCGGTAGCTGATGTAATAAACTTTATTTAGAAGTTCAAACAAACCTATAAAACTTTCAGAAATAAGTTAGGTACTGCGTTGAAATAAAAGAATCGCCTTAAATGGCTTTCTAGAAATTCTTCAGTAGTATTTGCGAATTATGTAATGCAACGGCTTGTTTTGTTGATTTCGATGTTTGCTTTTTTACGTCACTTCCGGTCGTTGTTTATCTAAAGTTTTGTTAACGGTGCGCGGAGTGCTTTGATATATCAAAAGGAATCCGTGTTTTCCTTGTCGATCACGAGAGATTCTCATCTGTTATTCATCGCGGGCGATTACATGAGAGGTAAACTCCCTTTTGGACTAAAAATTAATTTGTGATTATCAAAATTTGACATAATATGAGAGTAAGCCATACCGGTCGGCAATGCGGGATACAACACCTAATGCATGCGACATCACGTGTGTTATGCCTATATTCATTATGAAATTCATGTTTGAGGCTCACGATGAGAGTATTCGCAACCTCTCCGTGCAATTACTTCCTCATTTACACAGCAATTCACTTTTAACGATTCACGTATTAATATGTATTTTCATAATCTTTTTCTCGAACGAAATGGAAGGAAAAGGAAATGTGACGTTATTTTCCAGGAAATTGTATGCATTTATTTTCCTCTTATTGGGTGATAATTTTTATCATATTAGTTTTTATTAGTTAGCAGAGTTAAATTTAATTTAAATTTACATCCGTCAAACGCTTTGTATCCTTGACAAACTTGATCATTCGGTATTCAATTACTGCAATTAAAGCAATTGCTTCTGTTTTATTTCCTGGAACGGGAATTTTCGAAAGAATTCCGTTTTATGCGCCGATTCCAAAATTAAGAACTTTTTCGCTCGCGGACATATCCCATGATTCCCTGCTTTATTTGTCCGTAACCATGGCAACGACCTGAAACATGTTGCTGCGTTCCTTATTTCAATATAGCGTATCGGGGACATTAAAGTTATTTACTGTTTAAGGTAATAAAATGATGTTAACTATAAATGGAGGCTATATGTAAATAAATTTTAAATATATTATTACTTGGCAGAGCCTATAAACAACGGATTGGAAGTTAATTTAATTATGTCAATATATAAAATGTAGGGAAGTAGAATATGATAAAGACTAAAAGAGTCNTATTATAGATGTTTATTTGTAAACTTTTTTCATATTGTAAATTTAAACGTAATTGAAGAGTAATAGATTGGAATTTATCGTAAGAATTTTATATAGTAGCGGTATCTTCCCAAATTAACATCTTTATCATAAATAACAAACTGACAAAATGAAATAACAAATATAATAATGGTTGCTTTGGAAACGCTAAACGTTTTACATAGGACTGCTGTGGTTTCTTATTTTGCCGATTTATGACATACAATTAAAAATAATTTTTCAGAGGAATTGATAATGATAGAAATCAGCTTTTATATTAGCAGTTTTAAGTTGTTTATAGATACATAGGTTTTGAAGTGAGATACTTTATATTTAAGATACTTTATGGATAACTTTATAGGAATATTTGGTGGTTAAAATTCAAGGAAATTACACGAGTCCACAAGAGTTGTACAAATTATAACTGAATATACTTTTGGTTCACTCCATGATCTTGCAGGGGTAATCTAGAGAATACGGAATACTTCCGGCCAGGGTTTGCATCCTCAGGGTAACTACTACAGCTTCGTAAAGGTTTCTATCCTTGAAGGAGCAAAAAATATCTTTAAATGGCGGTAAAATTGAGATTTTTTCTATCTCTAGGGCAGATTCTTTGCTGTTTTTCTCTTCGGTTTCCTAATCTATAGAGTGAAAAATCGTTTGAGGCTTTGACTAGGTGGCAAGGCCTCAATTTGTACATCCCTGTACAAAACGTCTTCCCTTTTCTCGATAAATTTGACCCAAAAACGCTGATATGGATTTCGAAGAGGAAATTTACCGAATAAGAAGACGATGGGCTTAATCGCAGACACTTGCCGGCACCTCTCTCGCCGCGACCAATAAGCAACATATTTAGTTAGGTTAAAAGAAGAGATTCAATTAATTCTTTATGGAGTATTTTCTTTGTTTTTTATTGAAAATTAGGATCATCGCAAAGGAAATAGATTAATTTTTTAATTGTGTCCATTTAAAATGTCTACTGTTTACCCTCTGTTTTGATTAAATTCATATCTAAAGAAAAATACTATTCCGATTCACCAATCAAGAGTCGATAGAAATGATATTCATGAAGATTCTTGCTCACAATTGTTTCGCAGTCAAGTCGCTCTCGACAACAATGGAAGAATGCGTAACGAGCGATTCTTGTTCAATGGGTTAATAATCGACGGTGGAATTAAAAGTGCTGAGCTTGCGCATTGTTGCGGGTGACGGCGGTCTTTTTTTGTCCTCCCTCGTTAATGCCGCGGGAAAAACTGCCTGCATTTGCAATTGCACCCAGCAGGTATTTCTATTAAAGTGTTAAAGCGTCTTACGCAATTAATCCGACTTAAGCGTTGCGATTTTAATCAGTACCCTCGCAACTTTCAACATTAAATATAGTCGTAATGATTGTAAATGCAATCTCCGCGTTGATAAAAATTCGGCACTGAATTGTAATTTCTATATTATTACTGGAGGATAAACCTCGGTTGCCACGGTAACGAATACGCAAGGGTATTAAGGTCGCAGATTAACGAACGGAAGAATAAGTTTCTGTAGAATTGGCGTTGCAATGGTTACGAATAAACAAGATTATCAAGGTCGTGTATAAACAAAGAGACGAATTGGTACAGCTAGTGTTTGGAAATGATGTTAAGGAGATTGATATCGTAAGACCTTTAGTTATTATTAAAGCTATTAAATTATGGAGGACCAGCGATTTGAGTAAGCACTTCGAAGATATCAATCTGCTTCGCATTTGTTATTAACTTGGGTAAGTCGGTAGCTGATGTAATAAACTTTATGGAAGTTCAAACAAACCTATAAAACTTTCAGGAATAAATTAGGTGCTTTGTCGGAATAAAAAAATCGCCTTAAAAAGCTTTCTAGAAATTCTTCAGTAGTATTTGCGAATTATGTAATGCAACGGCTTGTTTTGTTGATTTCGATGTTTGCTTTTTTACGTCACTTCCGGTCGTTGTTTATCTAAAGTTTTGTTAACGGTGCGCGGAGTGCTTTGATATGTCAAAAGGAATCCGTGTTTTCCTTGTCGATCACGAGAGATTCTCATCTGTTATTCATCGCGGGCGATTACATGAAAGGTAAACTCCCTTTTGGACTAAAAATTAATTTGTGATTATCAAAATTTGACATAATATGAGAGTAAGCCATACCGGTCGGCAATGCGGGATACAACACCTAATGCATGCGACATCACGTGTGTTATGCCTATATTCATTATGAAATTCATGTTTGAGGCTCACGATGAGAGTATTCGCAACCTTTCCGTGCAATTCCTTCCTCATTTACACAGCAATTTACTTTTAACGATTCACGTATTAATATGTATTTTCATAATCTTTTTCTCGAAGGAAAAGGAAGGAAAAGGAAATGTGACGTTATTTTCCAGGAAATTGTATGCATTTATTTTCCTCTTATTGGGTGATAATTTTTATCATATTAGTTTTTATTAGTTAGCAGAGTTAAATTTAATTTAAATTTACATCCGTCAAACGCTTTGTATCCTTGACAAACTTGATCATTCGGTATTCAATTACTGCAATTAAAGCAATTGCTTCTGTTTTATTTCCTGGAACGGGAATTTTCGAAAGAATTCCGTTTTATGCGCCGATTCCAAAATTAAGAACTTTTTCGCTCGCGGACATATCCCATGATTCCCTGCTTTATTTGTCCGTAACCATGGCAACGACCTGAAACATGTTGCTGCGTTCCTTATTTCAATATAGCGTATCGGGGACATT
>KZ308158.1:1907507-1987192 GCA_000376725.2 Ladona fulva
TATATATATATGCCTACTTAACTTTATATGTTCATCGCAAATTAATTGTTGTCTACGAAAAACTATGTGGGTCTACATGAAAATCTACATATTGCATCTCTCGATCGAATATTTTGTAGCGCTCGGAAATAGTCCCGTTCTTCACTCTAAATCACAGTTCTGCGCCTCGAGCCTTGATCGTCCTCGTCCTTAGACGGTGGCATTCCTTTCAAGCGCCTCCTCTCTTTCTGGAATTACTTTCACCGCAAACTGTACGTAGGAACGTGACTACTTTCCTGTTCGCGCACTTCTGGAATCTACGTCATCAGCGCAAATGGAGAGATGATTTATCGAAAGAAAATTTAGCCTTTTTCTGCAGGCGCAGGAGGAAAGCTTGAGATACACTCACGTGGGCATTTTGTGGTTACGGAATTGTACCTCATTGATCGAAGCAAGGGTGTAATACCTCACTCCTCACCGTGCCTAGTAAGCCTCATTCTCCTTCCAGAGCTTTAGGAGCCTTCAAGACATTTTTTTGAAAACAAAAACCAATTACATAAAATATTTCCGGTCTCATGACAACAATGAGACAATTGTTTACTTTTTAATCGTCGTGGAAGATAAGGTTGCCATGGAAACATGTAGCTATAGATGCAGCGTTAGATTCAACGATTGTTAGGGGAATCGTAAAAACTCGGATTTTAAATTACTTGGGTCGTCGAATAGTCATTTTAAAAATATCCCGTACTCCTAGATATACTTTTTAAGTACAACATATACATTTTGGAATTTCAATAATTGTTTGCTTTATAAGAGTGATAATAGAAATAATATATTTTGAATCATCAATTATTTTTATCGATGAAATTATTATTTTAAATACAGGGCTATTAGGGGAATGATATACCGGACTAATTCGTCTCAGCCTCGCCCTTAAATAAAGACGTTTCATTATTATTATTTGACGTTTTTGTGTTGCTTCGTAACGTAAGTAACAAAATTTAAATAAAACGAAATTAAATCATTAGCACACTAGATATGATTTTAAACAACGTAAATATATCTATGATGAATATTTCTTTTTATATACTTTTTTTCTGGGAAATGTAGCGCTCTCCGATCTTACCATTATCGTCATCAGTACTTCGCTGATTAAGAAAAATGTTCCACTCTATTTCAAAAAACGCAAGGAATCTATTTAATCATTGAATATGTAACGAGTTGCATGCAAAACGAAACACTCAAAGATGGAGGATAAGAAAGCCCATTGAGTTATCTCTTCTCAAGTACATCTTCACCACAAACTCTTCGGCTAAAAACCTCCAGTAGTCGAGTATTCGTAAAATGATGATGGTGACTTTATTTTCGCGCAGAGAAGTTTCCCTAGAATCAGATTCTGAATCAGCAGAATGTATTTTCACCTCCATTAGTGTGAGCAAAAACTAGGCCCTTCCATTACTTAGGCGACATACGGTTGCTCCACCATTAACCGCCTGACGAACTGAGAGTCCTTTCTTTCGACTCAATCCGCATCAGCTGGATGAAATATGGAGCTTTGTTTTTTCGTTGTGACGGTTTTCCTTCCTTTTCGCTCCACCGCGTGCTGCGGCCGCGGTTTTTATCACGCGCCTCGGTCGCGGGACCCAGAAAAAAATGTAGAATTTTTTTCGGGAGGACTTCGGCCGCGCGCGCGCAGTTGGAAAGGAAAAGCGCGGGTTTGGAGAAGACGGGAGCGTCTCTGTTGCGTGGCATGGACCATAATTCTTACGTGGTTAAGACTCTCATTGTTGTTCGGTAAAGGATAAGATTGGTCTCTTGCTACTGACTGCCATTGTTGAATGGTTCTGTCGCAAATGACACCTGGGATGATATTGTTGGGCGTGCCGGACTATAATTGTTGCGTGGTCAGGATTGATATTATTGCATAATGTAGCTACTGACTGCTATTGTTGGATGCTGCTGTTGGAACTGGCACGTATGATGTTATTGGTGGGCGTGGCAGATTCTAATAGTTGTGTGGTCAGGACCGTTATTGCCTTCCACGATATGTGATTGGTCCTTTGCTACTGAATGCTGCTGTTGCAACTGGCACGTAGATTGTTATTGGTGGGGGTGACGGACTCTAATTGTTGATGGTCAGGACTGTTATTATTGCCTTGTCCAGCCTGTGATTTGTCCTGTGTTACCGGCTGCTATTGTTGAATGGTGCTGCTTTAACTGTTACTCGGACTGTTATTGTAGGGTGATATTGGTATTTGGGTAGGACTTATTTTTGCGTGGTTAAGGCTATGGTTGTTCCGTGGTCGGGACTGGTATTGTTCCCTTGAACGGGCTGTAATTCGTTCTTTTGTTACCGACTGCTATTGGTGGATGGTGCTATTTTATCTGTTACGAGGGCTGTTATCGTTGGATATCGAGGACTGTTAGTATTGCGTGGTTAAGAGTCTCATTGTTGCGTGGTAAAGTCTACAATTGGCCCGCGATTACGACTGCTATAGTTCCCTTATACGTACTGTGATCGGTCCTTCGTCATCGACTGCTATTGTCGGATGGTGCTGATTTAATTGTTACGTGGGCTGTTATTGTTGAGTGTTGAAGACTGTAAGTATTGCGGGGTTAAGAGTCTTATTGTTGCGTGGTAAAGGCTGTAATTGTCCGCGGTTAGGACTGGCATTGTGGTCTTGTGCGGGCTATAATTGATCCTATATTACAGACTGCTATTGTTGAACGGTGCTGTTGTCACCAGATCTATTGGTCTATTGTTACTTGGGCTGTTATTGTTGGCTGTTGCGGACTGTAATTGTGGTACTGCTTGTATTATTGGGTGGTAGGAGTCCCAAGTTTTTTAAAGGCTCCTTTTATGATGATTCCCTACAATGCTGAGTTTTGAAAACAAGTTTTTCTTTGAGCCAACGCTAACTTCGGTGAAACGAACCATTCTGTATCTAGATTAATATATTTTTTATGTATTATGTATAGAATTGAAGATATTAACGTATGCAGCTCAAAATTGAGATCGATATTGCGTGAAAAGATTTACTTACCAGCACAACTTAATGAAACAAGGAGACGCTCCAAAGCGAACAACAAATTGTTCTGGAAAGTTGCCGTTGAATTGCCATTTCTCAAGTCTAATATTAGTATAACTTTAACCAATTATCGTACCCTTAAACACCGCCAAAATGTGAACTAAGAATGGAATGGAATAGGATTTTTTAACTAAAACGGATTGGTAAAACCGTGGTATTGTTCGGATTAAACTTAAGATTTGATTACTCTTTTTTTGAGTTAAAGTTGATTAAAAAAACGAAAATCAGGGGCTAACGTATTTTCTATTTTTACGCACTTTTTCTCCATTCTGTAATTTTCGTTGGCACAATAAGGATTAAGGAAAATGAACATCCATCAACAGGCTTATTGTTAGATTTAACACACAACATAAAGCATAATTTAATTAAAACATAAAATGAAAAAAATAAAGAAGAATTTTTGGGCATAGAAAATCTAGGTGAAGTGTATATGAAATCCTCTATACCGTATTGCATCGCGCGATTTTGTGTTTATTTCTTAGCATATCTGTATTTCTTATGATTAAAGATTATTGACAACCGACACATATTAATAACGATTCTAGAAATCGTTTGTTATGACATTTGGTGAAACAAATATAGTTTAAGAAAATTTTCACATTTTCCTCTACATATCTATAGATAAATGATGAATATATATCCTTAACCATCTGCTTTCTTAAATGTGCAAAATATACCCAAAAACTCAGAAAAACTACTTTAGTTTACATTAATTCATCCAAGGAAAAGATGCGTTTTGAAAAAAGAGCGCTAGATTCCGAACGCATGTAAATCTCGGTCGAGAAATGCTTTCGGACGGAATGTTTCCCGCGGGAGATAAACAAACGGTGTCGCTATGGAAATCGTCAGCGACACTTTTTTGTTTGGCCCGAAAACGGATGCGAAAGACCCATATTTCACGAAGCTAATTTTTACGACAAGTGTCGATGGGAGATGCCCATACGGCGGAAAAACCCTCTTGACATGGAAGATGTTTTGTGTTTGCGGTGACCGTTGCAAAAAATTTGCAAAGCGTATGTTTTTTCCAGTTTCGAAACAAGTCGCGGGTCATTGAGTTTTATAATGAGCGCTGGGAATGTACGAGTTGTCTACTGGCGTGGTTCATATGCCATAAAATTCACCTGCACTGCTATCGTTTCCCTCTGTCTTTTTTTTGCATTCTACCTTTATTTGCGTCATCAGCCAGTCCATCCATTGCTTCAATCATAGTACTTTTATCTAACTTTATTTCCAGCGGTTCTTCGTTTTGTTGTCGTATCAATCGAACATTCCCTATTTCACGCCGCTCTCGAATATTTCGTTATACTCCTCTCTTAAGGTCCACGTTTCACACCCCTTCAACGAAATATTTCCTGGGATTTTAGCCGGCTCTCTCACAATTGAATGAGTTATATTGTATGACTGTAAAATAGTCGAAGTTATATCCTCACCTCCTCTACCATTAGCTAGGAAGAGAATTGGGGAGGGGATGAGGCTTACTTGACAAGGTGAGAGATTAGATTGTTTATCCTTGCTATCCCCATGTCAGTGTGATTTCAGTGAAAAAAGTCCTCGAAATGGAGCTCACTCATACCTCACTAACGCTTACCTTATGTTAGGATAAGACTTAATAAATAAGATGAGGAGTGAGGTATTTTGCTCTTGCTCTCCCCACGTTAATGACGTGTCCTATATATACTTATGTATGTCTTTGAATAAATAAATTTATTATTTATTATTATTATTAATCCAGTATGATTTCTGTGGAAATAGTCCACGTAAGTGCAGCTCATTCATATCTCACTAGCGCTTATAGTAGGTTAGGGTGAGGCTCATAAAATTAGATGAGGAGTGAGGTAATTTGTACCTCACTCCTCACTTTCGCTCTCCTCGCTAAGCCAGTATGCTTTCAGTGGAAAGTCCACTTAAGTGTAACTCGCTCATAGCTCACTAACGCTTACATCATGTTAGTAATTCACAAGATTCAGACGTCAGAACATAGATAATTCTCTCTCCTGCACTAAATAGAGAAAGAATTAACTTTTTTCGTGAAGATATGGCAGCAGTAACGTGTTATCATTTTATCTTCATCTTGACGGGCAGCCTTTCATAGCCATCATGCACCTCGAATACGCGTAATTAACTCTTTCTTTCTCCGTGGCACTTTTGATTTTTTTCGCAATATTCCTCAGCCAGCAGTTATTCCCCCAGCTCGGAGCGCTAAAATTTTTTTACGCTCCCTAAGCTCCTAAACGGCAGATTCCGAGATATTCGTGACGGAACTTATCTCCCGAGATATTTTTCCGTGAACTGCACGAATCCGAGGCACGTTTTCGAAATAACCCTCTCCTCGCGTCGTTTATTCAAACGGCCATTCACGGAATCCCCCAGCGACCTCCATTCTTTTCGCTCCATCCGCGATGATGCTGTCAGCGACACAATTCCGGGTTCCCTAGGCAACCGCGCGCCGTTACTACGCGCTGAAGTAAGGAATGATTTCTCTTTCTCCGATTCTTTATCTCTTTTGGGATTCGATGCACCTGAAAACTTCTTCTTCGTTTAAAACTCGCGGTGGTCGTGCTATTGTTTTGAGTTTCCACGGTTACGGAGGTCCTTCTTTTTTCTCTTGATAAAATGGCGATTGACGTGTGGAAGGCTTTTAAGGGCGACGTGGCAGACATCTGCGGGGATATTGGGTGAAACGGGACGTCTTCCATTATGCTAGCGTTCTTTCCATGATGAATACACGATCTTGTTATGGTTCATGTCGCCTTAGGCCTGTAAAGGTGGAATTTTCGTTTCTATATTGATCAAATTCTTGTAGATGTTTGTCATGATTCGACAATGGACATTTCCAACCAGTTTGTCAGTGTAATTTTTCGCGTACCCTAGTGCGCCTGGGAAAGTCCAAGGAATGACCGGTAGCGATTCCAAGTTCGAGCGAAGTAGTTCGAGCCCAAGTCACGCCTGACTTGGGCTCGAACCCAGGACTTTTACTTTCCTGGCGGAAGCTCTAAGCCGACGAAACTACCAATCAGAGTTATCTAATTCCGTTTGTACTAATCGGCTGGTGGCTTTGCGGCACCCACCACCGCCACGGTCCTCATAGGGTTCGTGCGAAGTGGTTTTAATGAATATTAGGACTGCCGGGCAGATATTATTAATTAGATAAGAACTTCCACCCGGCTAGAGGGAGCCTGGGCTTGAGTTCAAGATATGTACCTCTTTTAGTTGAAAATTACTGAGGTAAAGCCCTAAGAATCTAGTATTATTATTATTATTGTTAGTGTTATAGTTATTGTCGTTGTCATTATTATCATCATCATTATCATTATTATTGTAATTAGTATAATTATTTATTGTTGCAGTTTCTTATTGAAAAATAATAAGATGACCGCGAAAGTAAAATAAACAATTGGATGATGATGTTTACATTGGTTACCATAGTTACAGTTAGATGCTTTCCTGTAGCAGATAAGTCAGTAAACGTATTGCGAATTCAAATGTAAATTCTGCGTTGTAAAAATCTTTCTGCAAACCGTTTTCTACGTTTGTACAATTATTCACGTGGATCATATTTATATATATTTTTTTCTTCTTCTTTATTCTTATGTATATTTTTTCATTCTATACATTTTTCTCGAAGATAGCATCGCTTTGATAAACTACGCGGGCGCCTATTAAAGCCTCCCCGCGACTCCCAGTGGTCTGCAGGCCGTACTTTGAGATTCTCTATCCTAAATATTTGTAGTCAATCCTCATCTCCCTTCCCTCATATTGGGTACGTAGACACTGATGGACTCGTCCGGAACTGAGGAAGAATCGCATTTTTTTGCCATTTAACCTTAATGATCCGAACCATAGGAGGTTGTTATTAGTGATGGATGGTCTTACGGTGGAAGATCCGCTTGAGTTTCGCACAATTTTCGGTCGACGAGGCCTCCATCGCTGACGCAGAACCCTTCTCGCTCGTGGTTTCAATTCATAATGTCGAGTTAATGCTCCGAACCTGTCATTTTTTGCCCTTTAAAACTCTTCATATCGTCGCTCTCTGGCACAGAAAATATTTATTTATTTTATAAAAATTTCAACGTGATGGCAGGTTCTTTATGCTCTCACCTCGCGAAAAAAAATTCAGTTTTAATCGATTTCCGCGGTTTTTTGCTCAACAATGGAGTGTGTCGACAATGGAATTTACGAAGGCATAGCTGTTGATGGGTGCTCGAAAGATGAACCGAACCAAATAATGAAGAAAGGGAATGATGCATAATCAAGAGGGCGTTTGAAGTTAACGACTTGTTTGTGAGTGAAAGTACGTTTAATGGTTAGTTATAGTACAATCAAGAAGGTATATTGTTGAAGGTACGGCTCAATAAAGAGCCACTGTTGAATTTTGCATTGTTGAATGCTTGAGTAGTTTATAATTGCATTGTTTAGCTCGACAGGCTTATAGACTTTTCTGTTTATTGTTGGAAAGATTTTACCGTTAACAAATGCATTGTTGTCGGCGACATTGTTTTGTTCAGAGAAATCCGTTGCTTTCAAATTGATCAACCCTGATTGAGATTTTCATTAGGTTTATTTAACAATGAAACGGATTAAAATTTCACCAAAAAATGAATACGGAATCGCACGTAAACCTCTGAATGATCGAAAATTTAAATTATCGGCTCTTTTAATGGAAACGAAATTAACGAAATATCCGTGGAATTTCGAGAGTTTATTACGAAAGTGAAATCCGGTGATAATTAATGACATGAATTGCTGCTGAAAAATGCTTGCGGTTTGGAAGGTTGTCTGTTACGCGTGAAATTCCTCTTTCAATTCTCTTCATAATCATTGGTGCAACAACTGAAGTATTTTAATTTGAGGGAAGGGAACGCATTTCACAAGAATTGACACCGAGTAATTGTATTCGATGGGTTTTCTTGCAGCTTTCTAAAAAAAATTCATCCAACATTAACCGTTTCTTTAAAATTATGTAATTTGAAGTTATGTGAACATTTGGAACATTTCACATGTAATAGCGGATTAAACCTAGTATCATCGATAAAGATAAATTTAAAAAATAGTTTTATTTGATGTAAAAATTTCAAAATTTCCCCCAACAATATAATATGTTCAGGTGTAACGTATACCTATTCGAAGGGGCAAGTGATCATGAAATAGTACCCGTCCACAGAATCGTGAATCAAACCTAAGCTAACGAAATTTTTACTTCTGTAAATGAAAATTCAAAATACAAAATAAGAAAACACAAAATACTTCTATTGTTGCTATTAATCATATAAACTGATTGTTACTGATTATGTAATCTTTGTTTATTCATAACATAACTTAGTAATCCGTAATTAAACCTTAATTTTACATTCAGAGTACAGTGGAACCTAGACCTTTTTCACTCCATTTTGACTTCTAGATACGAACTTTATCTAGAGATACCAACTCTTCGAGTTACGAACTTCGAACTGGAACGACTGAAGTCCGTAAGTCGAGGTACCATTGTGTTTGGTGTTTTTGGAGGAATAAATTCTTCTTTATGACTTTGCTCAAAATCTCTCGTCCATATTTATAAAGGAATCATTTATCGCTTTATACAGGAACGTATTTTACGATTTCCAGGCAATTTAGCTCGAATATTCGGAAAATTTTCCGTAACTTTATATTACCATTTTTTATATTAATTTAATGTCTATGTTGATGTTATGTAATAGATTTGTGGCCATCTTACCCTTTGCTAGTCATCGTTAGATATTTTTAAACGTACTTGTCGAATGGTTTTTTCATTATCTATGTCTATGTAAGTACCCTGCAAGCCGCCTTTCGTGCTGCGGCAGGGGGTGCATGCACCATGACTATATTTCCTTAATGGATTACTTTCGCGTATCGTTCTCGGAAAAAAATGAATTCTTGAATCGATACGTTCTAGCATCTATTTATCTGATTGTCCTCGCGGTATCAAAACGGCCTATGTAAAATGGAGGACGCATTATATCGGCTACATCATCTGTAAACGTGCTTTCTCTAAATTTATCCAGTTAATTAATCCTTTGATAAAATCTTCTGACTTCTAATGATTTCCATCTTGCGTCCAGGAGCATCTGAAGAACGTAGCAATTCTTCACAAAACGTATCGCCTTCCGCTGCACGTTTTCTAATTCCTGAAAACAACACTTATTTGCCACAATCCTCTGTGATTGTTGTAGTTCATTCTGTTGTATTGTTTCGATACAACTATTAATTTGTGGCTATCATTTCGGTTGTATTATTATTATTGTTTCTATCGGTTTTTATTATTCTTTCTATTGTTTTGTTATTATTAGTTTAATTTTTTCTATCTGATATTGTTATCAGTTTTTATTAAATCATATTATTATTATTTTTTAATTACTATTCTTGTATTTTTACTCCTAATGCGGTTTTACTTGACCCTTGATTGTTGCTTTATCGATTTGACAATCGCTACCTGTAACCATTTCAACAATATACGCCATTGTTTCTCTGTTTCGAATGGAATTCATTATCACATTTCATTGGAAACTTTAATGAAATTTCCGGGCTTTAGTCAGGGATAACTCGGCGATGGAAAACTCGAACAATCAAACGTGTAACTTTGCCGGAGGATGAGTTTTCGTATCGCATTTATCATCGTCCTCATGTTCGACATAATGCGACATCTGAAGAGGCTTTTCGGAATTACATTGAGATATTCCCTCCCGCTCTTTTCTGTGGATCAACCCTTTTGCTCTCAATGGAAGCTGCGAGAACTTTTAATCAAGGGACAGAAGTGAGATAAGGCGGGGTATCTAAAGAGACAGCTTCCCTAATGGATCGTCTCAGGAGATTACTTAAAACAAAAGACGGTGGATACAGGACAGGAAGAGACAAAGAGTAGAATGGGGCCCGGAATTTATAAAGCTCTCGATGAAAGGGATTGCATTTTTTTGATTTCGGAAGATTGATGACGAAACCAATAGATGGCGCTGAAAATGCCATCGTCGCTCCCCCAAGTCGTCGGTAATGCATTAGTTTTCGCCGCAAAAAGCAATTTTAGGCATTCATCTTTTCTCTGGTGAGAACTGCAGCTTCTGCCTTAAGGGCATTCTTGCGACACGATGCGATTGCTGCGTGTCTATTGGTCATTGTTGAGAGTACGTGATCCCGCCGTAAATTGACACATTGTCGACTACATTATACAAAAATGTGGTAAGTTGCCAATCAAAACGGAAACTTTCCAAAAGCGACCATGAAATTTCCTCGAAAATCGCAAAATTTTTAAAGTGCGTGAAATCTTTATTTGCTAAAATTTCGAGTGAAAGAGCCTCAAAAACTTCTAAATTATGAATTAAATTCTTAATTCTGAAACGTATTATCGATGGTTATTTTTGGTACACTGAAGCTAGCACGTAGGGCTAGACAGCGGTTGATAGATCGTTCATATGTATATAAATAAAGCCACTTTACAAAAAGATACATCTTTATATGAAAAAATTTGGCACTGAATTTTTTATTGCCATAAGACAGGCCAGCGTAGAAGTAGAACTTACAGCGATAATAAAGCAGCGTTTATTTTATTCTTTATCTCTTCCTAAACGGAGTTGTTAGCCTTTTCATTGAGTGGGGCAGTTTAATTTAGAGACTGATAATCACTTATTCAAAAATAAACTGTTGCCGGGCTACGTTTTTACAATTATTTGAAAAATATCACTTAGTGAAATTGCCTTTTCATTGCTTTACTACGTAATATGATAAAAATCAGTTATAAAGTAGATATATTGTTATTTCGTTTTAAATTGTTGCATTAATTTCAATTTGAATATTTTTTTTATTACTCGGAACTTATTTCAAATTAATACTGAATATTTGAGGTACTGTGACTGTACTTGAAATATGTCTGTCATAGGGAAATGTCTATAGAGGGTTGGTAGGAAAAAATCTGCGATATGTCTGTAAAAGAGAATATTGATTGCAACAAAAATTACAAGCATTCTTGTGTGTCTTTATCGTATACTGAAGTAAGTTTATTTGGTTTGGGCACCCCTCCTCATAATATGTCGCTATTTCGTCTGCGTTTGTAAATAGGTATCCATGGTGACAGTAGACTTGTAATGTAGTTGAATTGTAATGAATTACAAAGTAAGTCTCTTGTAATATATTCTTATGATTCTTTCTCTAATGCAAATATCAAGGCAGTTATAATTTCAAGGATTGAGATGTCGTAAAAACCTCGATAATTTCTGGTGACTAATAGTTTGTTACGGAACCATTTATTAGAAAGACTTGCTTTCTATCGCACTTCGTAATGGTTCAATAGTTAAACTGTGAGGTATGAGGAAGTACAGTATCTTATATTATTTGCGTACTCTGTTTTGGTGTAGCTAATATTAATATTTCGACACTTTAAACTAGTTAAAAAGGTATAAATGAATATTTCTGTAGATTGTGGATTTATTTCGTGATTTTAGGATTCTTGGGGCTTTAGACCGGTGATATTGGAATATGAATGGTGCTTGTATACCATAACATATCTTTACAACAACTAAAAATAATTATTGTTTTAAGGCAAGGTATGCTTCATCTACATCACGCTTAGAATGTTGGTAGCGTCAGCAATATGTAGACTACGTTCATCTCCAAGGAGATAGCAGTATCAGTGGTTGTTGCGTAGTTGAAATGTTTTGTTTATCCGAAGGTATTATTGCGTTTATAGGATTCAAAGAATTGTCACATCTTTCAAAACCAGTACATTAGCATTGTTTATCATCAGAGCACATGCTGACTGGCCAAAGGCATTCATAACCCAGCTTATTAAAAATTCCAGCTTCCATTTAATTAAATTTTTCTCAAAGCTCCTCCGTCTCTTAGCAACGCAAGCGCTTGCGACGCAAGAATGAGATGGCCGATTGTTGAAGATTACAGCGTTCGGGCGACGGGCTTTCTTTTTCCCTTCCTATCTTTCCTTTTCCGTCCCGATAGATGGGGCGATTTTCAGGGAGGAATACAAGGGGGAATTACATCCCATTGTGGACATGAAAAGATGTGCATAGTTCTTTAGGCAGCAGAAAAGAAGGGAAGCTTCCATTCACGAAGAGACTGCCAATTGAAGGCCGCTTTACTCGGAGGCTTGAGGAAACCTTTTACGCCCCACTCCCCGCATTGAAGGCAGCGTTAAAAAAAGTCGGTCGGGAAGCGATTACGATCACGCGATGGGCGTAAATAGGATACGGGTTTCGATGTCTCGATAAGATGGTCGGAAATGATGGAACATTGGATCGATTTAAAAAAAAATACGGTATTTGCCCCTCTGACTGTACGCTATGGTCAACTGTTCCGTTGAATTGGTTATGGAATTAATGTCGAAGAAAAATATCAATGAAAATTTAGTTCCCATAGCAACAATAATGGGGATAAAAGTGATTAGAAAAATGTAAATTTAACAATTTAACAACAATTTAATGTATAGTAACCAGGATGGTTACCGGCGAAAACAATAAGAGCAACAATGGTATCCATGATAAATACAATTGTCACGGCAACAATAGCGACAACAATAAGATTGAAAATGCGAAGAAAAGCCTAAGGTAAAGTATTGTAATGTATGCTTAAATATCCTTTAACTAATGTTCACTTTAGTGTCTAGTATTATAATGGTTTGTCAGATTTTAATTAATTTCATAAATATATGATGAATTAGTATGGATATAAACTGTAATCTTCTCATTAGCTCAAGGAAGCCATTATAAAACTTGGCCCTAAAGTGAATATTAGTTTGTCCATTTTAAGTATGCATTATACGTAATACCGGGCCTAAGAATTGTAGGAATAGAATGTAACTTACCAGTTACCACAGAGACGGTCATTCTCTTCAGCACAGAATAATATAAACCTTAATAATTCGATCGTTTTTTGACTAGTGTCGAGGCTTATGAGTTTCATCAACCATATCTTGAAGGACAAATGACTTTTCTTTTGCGTTTGGTTCAACATAGAGGAACATTTTTCTTTCCTTTACTTACGCCACAGTTTTCTTCATGGTTATGAGGATATGAAAGTTTACGAAGGTAATCGAAGTGCTGAACAATGGCCTTCGATTGACCTCCTTACCTTTCTGTAATAAATGAAAAGTGTTCTTCATAAGATCGTTGTGCTGCTACAACGTTGAGACTTTCCTTATTAGCATTTTTGCTCAGTGAGGTTAGCATGGGAAAACTACCTCACTCATCATCTTGCCTTGTAAGCCTCATTCCCTCTCATCTACTTTAGCTGGCTTAAGGAGGGGATGAGCATTTAATCAGCCTTCAGGCTGAACAGACTGACCCTTTTTGGAAAGAACTAGTGTGAAATATAATTTTAAAATGTTTTTATTGTTGTTATTATTATCGTTATTATTGGTGTAATTATTACTATAGCTATTATTGGTTTCATTATAATTGTTGTTGTTATTGTTTTTATTATTATTATTGTTATTATTATCATTATTGTTGTTATGATTATTTCTTTAATGTGATCAGGATCCCCCAATTACATCCGTTATAATAATGCGGACCATCACAAACACAAGTTCAGAAAAACCCGGTTAGCCTGGACTCGAACCCGGGACCTCAATGTTAGAAAGCTAATGCATAAACCATTTCGCTACCGTTTCAAAATTTAATGTTGAACGTTCTTGTTTGAAAAAAGCAGTACTTAGATCTTTTCTTAATTTATAATTTTTTGTCCTATCTTGTTCTCATATTACGTGATTTGATCCCACTTGCTCAAAAAAGATACAAACGATAAAAAATTTTTTTAGGGTTTTGAATTATCTAATTAGTGATCACAATTTACGTGGGAGAGGGGGGGGAAATCACCCTAATAAGCTGCTCACAATTCTCATTAGAGAAATTTTCATAGAGTTAAAGTGATTTGGAGGGAGGCATCAAAGTTTCGTGGAAATTTTCTCTAATTATGAGCGCTAAAATAGACTTAATGGCGAAAGGAAGTGATGATTCGCGGTGTAAGAGGCAAAGAACTTAAAATTAATGAGGAATTCCAATCAAGATTCATGATGGGCTTCAGAAGCCGCTCTTCCAAATGACATCCATAAATATTACTGAAGGAAACAAAGGAAGATTAAATTTGCCTTTTCCGGAATTTAAATTAGCCAAATTATCGTGGTACGCAAGAATAGAATTTTTTATAGAGTGGTGATGAATTTAACTTCGCATCAAAGTCAGAAATCAGAGAAAATACCGATTTAAGCATCTAACTAATAGAATTTGTCTTTTGTTTCAGGTATGTACCTCGCAAATGGCGAACGCTGAATCGATCAGGATAGCGCATGTATGTATTTAGTTATTTTTGTCCACCCGTTACTTTATAAGTACTTATGCAGTAGCATAGCAGGGGGGGTTGTGGGGTCCGCACCCCCCCATTCAAGTAGATTTATAAACATTAATGAGCGGAGAGAAATTTGCGAAGGAAGAGCGCAAAGAAATTCAGATCCCCCGCTCTTTAAGGAATGTATGGTTACGCCTCTGTAACTACCATCGGTTCTCCGTCTCCCTGGAAACTCGTCATTGATTTCATTAATTGATTGCCTTCGAGATAAATTATTTAACAAGTTACAGCATTGTTTGAAATTCGGGTTGACTTTGCTTGGGTTTATCTGTTTCAATATTGTCCTCCTTCCGGAGAGATGTACCGAACCTCAATTCTGCTTGAATTATTTAATTGTGAATTTAATTCTTAAGTATTTATAATTTTTTAATATTTCTCATGTGAACACAATACTACGACTTTTAATAATTAAAAAGGGAAGAAGACTATAGGATTCGAGTTATTGTCGTTGACATTTGTTGTATTGTACTGAGTTGATTGTTGTTATGGTGTTGTTTGTTGTCATTCTGTTGTTTTGTTTCCACGGTTTTGTTTGTTGCCATGGTGTTATTTGTTGCCATGGTGTTATTCGGTGCCATGGTGTTATTTGTTGCCATGGCGATATTTGTTACCACTGTGTTGTTTATTGCCATAGTGTTGTTACCATTAGTAGGCGAGACAGGTTTATTTTTGGAAAATTGCCTCTTCAGTAGTTATTATTTCAAAGAAGCCAGCTTTCCTGCTTTATATTCATGGACCTTCCTACCATAGCTTTTCGGTAGACATCAATCTTGAGAGCGGACCAGATCACAATTGTTTTGCGATTTTTTAAATGTTTGGTATTCTAAAAATTCAGTCTTCTCCGAAGGAAATAAATGCTAAAATATCTCGCCTGAACATTAGTTTGATTTCGATCAATAGGAATGATAGATACGAGGAAGATTCGACGTTTACAATCTTTAGAAATGTTCTTTAAGACTTACGGGAGCACGAGATGGTCTTCGAAGCAACGTAGTATGATATTCAGAATATGGATATATTTCTGGATAGCTTATATTTGGGATTATTTCTCGTTGTTTTTTTACTTGAAAAGTACTGAGTTTACTCCGAAATTCATTTGATATTATGCGAATGTTGCTACGTGGACCGCCACTATTGCATCAGTTTGCTGCAAAATAAATTAATAAGCTTATTTATTTCTCACCTATTATCAGTTAAAATTATGTCGATAGTAACGCAAGTACTTACGGATCATTGTTATCTATTGTTGAGAATGATTCCCATGGAGATAAATGAGAATTTAATATCTCATTGCTACATCTGACCAGACATGTATTTCAGAACTCACTTGTAAAATTGATTTGCCATTATAGTGAATTTAGTATCTCTCACGTGAAGGAATAATACCACGGCTTTTAATAATCAAAAAGGGAAGAAGGCTATAGGGTTCCAGTTATTGTTGTTGACGGATTATTGTTGTCATGTGGTTGTTTGTTATTGGCGGTATCCATGGCAACATTCGCATAATATCCGATGAATTTAGGAGTAGACTGAGTATTTTTGAAGTCACAACGGGAAACCTTCCTAAAAATAAGCTACCCAAAAGATTGTTATCTTATAATTGTCATTTGTACTTTTTTCGTTCTTTTTAAAATATCCCTTTTGGATTACAACGAGTTTCGTGCCATTTGTCACGGCATTTATTTATATTCTAGACAGCTCAGCTTATTTCGTTTCTTTTCTGGTCCCCTGCCGAGGAATGTAACGATGGATTGTCCTCATGACAAATAGGAAGACTGCCCTAGTTTGGGATTTCGTAGAAATAGGACAATTAACAGAAAAGTCGGTCATTAATTCCCTAGTCCTAAGAGGGTACCTTGGGGTACTCTTATCTCTCGCAGATTTTCGTTCGCTCTCCAAAAAAATAGAAGTATTTTCCAGAAAAGTCCGCAGGATCCCGGAAATCCAATTCGAAAAATCCTTGTCACGAAAGGAAAGAAATGCCCGCCATCTCTTCCTTATGTACGAAGTACAAACAGGAAAAAAAAATCGTTTTCGTTTGTCAACGAATCTCGTTATTTTCATTTCCTCACGCGAGATGATTAATGGCATACGTATACGTCTCCGCTAATAAAATTGGCAGGAAATTCACATTTTTTTATGTATTTCGAGTTCCGGAAAAAATACGTCATTCATTTATTTATTTTCGAAAGATCCTACACATATCTCGATTCATTTTTCAAAGGTATTTTTCCCCACGTCCTCATTCATTATTCAACGACGTTTCTTCGGGCTCTTATCCCTCCTGGGGATTTGATTCCTTTCCTTTTTGTTCCCTGCATCGGTCACCTTAGCAACATATCGTCCACTCTTTCTTTCCTGTTGGCCGTCTCCATGGAGACCCGGGGGGATTTGTCCATCCTTTTTCCTTCGCAGCACCGATGTATATTTATGCAGGTTGTCATCAATCATGGCCAATAGCGGATTGAATCCGAGAGGGTGGCCTTCCAGGACTTGCTGGAGGAAATGGATGTCTTTCGCAGAAATATGTATCCAGTTCCATCTCGAAAGTGGTACGAATAACATACGCTGGTTGCGTCATTTTCCGCGCCAAGGATTTGATTGGATGGGATATGTTGGGGATTCAAAAGGGTTTTGGGATAAATCAATGAAATTCTCTCTGTTTAATTTGTTACAATTGTTTCTCCTTTACGGGCACTACAGGTACAAAATTCGGCCCTGAAATCTTAACGCTATTTACGCAAAACTCTCGATACCGCGTCTTTTGAATGTCTGGTGATGGGTAGGTGACAGTCTATGTCTAAAGTACTTTTCTATAATATTCTAACTCATAGTTTACTTTAAAAGTCTAACAATTAAATTAAAGTAGGACCGAATTTTGATAGTAGCTAGAAGATTATAAGGTGAGGATATTCTTAAAGACTTTTTGTGTTTTTTCACACTAAAGCTTTTAAAATAAAACACCGTTTAAAACATTAAGTTTTAAAATAAAACACGCCCACATGTAGCGGATGCTCGTCTAATTGAATGGGTTGTTGCATTAATTTCAATTTGAATATTTTTTTTATTACTCGGAACTTATTTCAAATTAATACTGAATATTTGAGGTACTGTGACTGTACTTGAAATATGTCTGTCATAGGGAAATGTCTATAGAGGGTTGGTAGGAAAAAATCTGCGATATGTCTGTAAAAGAGAATATTGATTGCAACAAAAATTACAAGCATTCTTGTGTGTCTTTATCGTATACTGAAGTAAGTTTATTTGGTTTGGGCACCCCTCCTCATAATATGTCGCTATTTCGTCTGCGTTTGTAAATAGGTATCCATGGTGACAGTAGACTTGTAATGTAGTTGAATTGTAATGAATTACAAAGTAAGTCTCTTGTAATATATTCTTATGATTCTTTCTCTAATGCAAATATCAAGGCAGTTATAATTTCAAGGATTGAGATGTCGTAAAAACCTCGATAATTTCTGGTGACTAATAGTTTGTTACGGAACCATTTATTAGAAAGACTTGCTTTCTATCGCACTTCGTAATGGTTCAATAGTTAAACTGTGAGGTATGAGGAAGTACAGTATCTTATATTATTTGCGTACTCTGTTTTGGTGTAGCTAATATTAATATTTCGACACTTTAAACTAGTTAAAAAGGTATAAATGAATATTTCTGTAGATTGTGGATTTATTTCGTGATTTTAGGATTCTTGGGGCTTTAGACCGGTGATATTGGAATATGAATGGTGCTTGTATACCATAACATATCTTTACAACAACTAAAAATAATTATTGTTTTAAGGCAAGGTATGCTTCATCTACATCACGCTTAGAATGTTGGTAGCGTCAGCAATATGTAGACTACGTTCATCTCCAAGGAGATAGCAGTATCAGTGGTTGTTGCGTAGTTGAAATGTTTTGTTTATCCGAAGGTATTATTGCGTTTATAGGATTCAAAGAATTGTCACATCTTTCAAAACCAGTACATTAGCATTGTTTATCATCAGAGCACATGCTGACTGGCCAAAGGCATTCATAACCCAGCTTATTAAAAATTCCAGCTTCCATTTAATTAAATTTTTCTCAAAGCTCCTCCGTCTCTTAGCAACGCAAGCGCTTGCGACGCAAGAATGAGATGGCCGATTGTTGAAGATTACAGCGTTCGGGCGACGGGCTTTCTTTTTCCCTTCCTATCTTTCCTTTTCCGTCCCGATAGATGGGGCGATTTTCAGGGAGGAATACAAGGGGGAATTACATCCCATTGTGGACATGAAAAGATGTGCATAGTTCTTTAGGCAGCAGAAAAGAAGGGAAGCTTCCATTCACGAAGAGACTGCCAATTGAAGGCCGCTTTACTCGGAGGCTTGAGGAAACCTTTTACGCCCCACTCCCCGCATTGAAGGCAGCGTTAAAAAAAGTCGGTCGGGAAGCGATTACGATCACGCGATGGGCGTAAATAGGATACGGGTTTCGATGTCTCGATAAGATGGTCGGAAATGATGGAACATTGGATCGATTTAAAAAAAAATACGGTATTTGCCCCTCTGACTGTACGCTATGGTCAACTGTTCCGTTGAATTGGTTATGGAATTAATGTCGAAGAAAAATATCAATGAAAATTTAGTTCCCATAGCAACAATAATGGGGATAAAAGTGATTAGAAAAATGTAAATTTAACAATTTAACAACAATTTAATGTATAGTAACCAGGATGGTTACCGGCGAAAACAATAAGAGCAACAATGGTATCCATGATAAATACAATTGTCACGGCAACAATAGCGACAACAATAAGATTGAAAATGCGAAGAAAAGCCTAAGGTAAAGTATTGTAATGTATGCTTAAATATCCTTTAACTAATGTTCACTTTAGTGTCTAGTATTATAATGGTTTGTCAGATTTTAATTAATTTCATAAATATATGATGAATTAGTATGGATATAAACTGTAATCTTCTCATTAGCTCAAGGAAGCCATTATAAAACTTGGCCCTAAAGTGAATATTAGTTTGTCCATTTTAAGTATGCATTATACGTAATACCGGGCCTAAGAATTGTAGGAATAGAATGTAACTTACCAGTTACCACAGAGACGGTCATTCTCTTCAGCACAGAATAATATAAACCTTAATAATTCGATCGTTTTTTGACTAGTGTCGAGGCTTATGAGTTTCATCAACCATATCTTGAAGGACAAATGACTTTTCTTTTGCGTTTGGTTCAACATAGAGGAACATTTTTCTTTCCTTTACTTACGCCACAGTTTTCTTCATGGTTATGAGGATATGAAAGTTTACGAAGGTAATCGAAGTGCTGAACAATGGCCTTCGATTGACCTCCTTACCTTTCTGTAATAAATGAAAAGTGTTCTTCATAAGATCGTTGTGCTGCTACAACGTTGAGACTTTGCTTATTAGCATTTTTGCTCAGTGAGGTTAGCATGGGAAAACTACCTCACTCATCATCTTGCCTTGTAAGCCTCATTCCCTCTCATCTACTTTAGCTGGCTTAAGGAGGGGATGAGCATTTAATCAGCCTTCAGGCTGAACAGACTGACCCTTTTTGGAAAGAACTAGTGTGAAATATAATTTTAAAATGTTTTTATTGTTGTTATTATTATCGTTATTATTGGTGTAATTATTACTATAGCTATTATTGGTTTCATTATAATNGGGGATTCAAAAGGGTTTTGGGATAAATCAATGAAATTCTCTCTGTTTAATTTGTTACAATTGTTTCTCCTTTACGGGCACTACAGGTACAAAATTCGGCCCTGAAATCTTAACGCTATTTACGCAAAACTCTCGATACCGCGTCTTTTGAATGTCTGGTGATGGGTAGGTGACAGTCTATGTCTAAAGTACTTTTCTATAATATTCTAACTCATAGTTTACTTTAAAAGTCTAACAATTAAATTAAAGTAGGACCGAATTTTGATAGTAGCTAGAAGATTATAAGGTGAGGATATTCTTAAAGACTTTTTGTGTTTTTTCACACTAAAGCTTTTAAAATAAAACACCGTTTAAAACATTAAGTTTTAAAATAAAACACGCCCACATGTAGCGGATGCTCGTCTAATTGAATGGGTTGCATAGAAGAAAATACATGGAAACTGTGATAAAATAACTAATGATAGTGATGTAAATAATAAATAAAGAAATTATTATATGTTAGGGAGTGGTCCTTGAGACGTAATGCGTGGGAAAGTATGTAGCTCTATCGACCACGAACGGAAATGTATCAACACAATGTCAAAGATATAAATATATCATAAAAATTATTTAAACAAATTATGATAAAATAGGAAAGGATTGTTGATGGATAATGTATTACAATTTTGCTACAATACGAGTAATATAAATGTAAATGACATGATTTTTGGGAGGAATTATGCTGATAATGGTGTATGAGCAACAACAACAATGAAAAAATAATAGCAACACAACAATGAGACATTTATGCGTAGCTTTGTGACGTATGATTCGAAACAATTACGTTTTGAGCGAATGAGAAAATCGATTGTCGTTTAAAACGGTAATATGTTTAAAAGTGCTTCGACAACTAAGGCTATTGCGCACTTGGGCCTCACCGGGAATCGAAGCCTGGACCACTTCCAGCGAAGGCGAACGCGCAGTACACGTGGCTATCCGAGAGCCCTGTTTGTCAGTTCAAAGAATCGAAAACGATTGCATACGATTGTGATACGCTACGAGTAACCTAAATATAAAAGACATGATTTTTTGGGGTACATTATGTCGACAATGGCGCAACAGAAATAGAAAAATAATAGCAACAAGACAATGGGAAATTCAAGCGCGGCTCTGTAGAGAATGATACGAAAAAATGGCATGTACCAGAAAATTGGTTGTCAATTCAAATAACTAGAAGACGTTAGCTAGATAACAAAGAATAACCGTAAAAATTGAAAGCGACAGTGAAACGTAGGTATCAATACGCGACACTGATAAGAAAAGAAATAGGAAAATGGATTTTCGCTTAAAATAAATTGATTATTGCAGAAGGATAACAGTGAGCAACCGTAACAATAAGAGAGAACGCAACTTATCACACGATTGGGCTTCGTGTGTCTTCTGGTATTTGTGGACCCTGTTCTACTTTGATGGGATGTAGCGGAATGGAACGGTCAGCCCTCTCTCTGGATTTCAATTCCTATTGGAATCGCCGCATTGCCAATCTCCAGCTTTCTTCCGCGCGTTCTTTTATTCAATCGGATTATTCCCCTTCATATACCGCCACGCCCACTCCATCTGCAGATTTCACGTCGAGCACTCATGCACAGAAAGCGTCCTATATGCTCTGGAGTCCGGTGTTGCAAATATCTTTCCTTTCCGCTGCGCAGACGAAAATGCTGGAAGAGTTTCGACTTGAGTATATATACGTTGTATATAGGTCGTCCGACTTTTTGCCTATCGGTCGTTTTCTCCAGCGAGGGGGTGGGGGGGAGACAGACATCTCCAATCGCAGACATGTTCTCCTGTCTGATTCTATCGCAGAAGACATCTTTTCCTCAAGTTTTTGCATCTATTGTTTTAGGATTGCGTCAGAAGTCAATGTCTTGAGCAATGCGATAACGTAGGGATTGAATCGGGAAGAAAATTGAACTTCGGAATCCTTTTGCGCGTGCGTTCCTTTCTGGTGCAATGATGTGGAGAAAATCGGATTTCTTGTTTTTCCAGATCCATTCTAGGATGGCCCAGGAATTTAATGTGTATCGGATCTCTCCCCATCTATTACACAGAGTTCGTCTCGACTAGCTGAGACACAGCTGTTTTTTTATGAAAAAAGTTTTGATTGATTTATTCATCTGTTGACTTTTCTTCGCCAACAGGGGTAACATTTAAAATGTACTCATGTTTATTTGATAAAAAACTACTCCGTGTTTAGAAGTAACTTTCTGTATTAATTCAGCTTTGCGTTTATATATCCGGATTTTATAATTATCGAAGTAGTCGCAGTAGATTCACACGTAGACAGCATTACCCAGGGCCGGCTTCAGGCAGTAGGCTAGCGAGGCTTCCGCTTCAGGGCGCGCGTCAATTTATATTGGTCGGACCGGCAGACTAAATAGAAAACGACTTCAACAATAAGATTTGAAATCTCAGAATTTTTCATTGTCATCACAACAATAAGAAGAGTAACTATAACGACTTTGATTGCTCGAATGCAATATTATCATTGTATTCACTGCAGTAAAAAGAGTAACAAAACACCTTTTATGGGTACTCTTAATTATAATTGTTATTATTCTAACGCAAATAAAGCCAGGACAAAATAAAATGTAAAAAATGTCTATCTTACATTACCGATATCCAGCTGGTGAAAATAAACCTGAAGTTAATTGAAGTAGAAAATATTTGGGTTCATAAATATACAAAAACAGTAATTAAGACGATCATTATTATTATTGTAAATAATTGATAATCATCAGGTTGGATACAGACACAACGCATAAATAGTTAAAAATAAATATATCTGACTTACCGACGATATTCCGCTATACGAAAAATTAGTTTAGATCATCAGGTTGCCATGGAGATGGAATTTAACAATCACTTATTTTGTTGGGGTGGCACCTTGTAAAGCGACGTTACTTTTGCTGTGATACTCGTAATTAAAAAAATGTTTACTGCATTTAATTTTGTGAGAATCTTGACAACTTAAGAGTTACGTTTTGCCAACGGCATGTAGTAATTCTACAACTTTAAGAGCGTATTTGGGCATTTTCTACAATTTTACTTTACTGTCGTATTGGAAAAAATAAATTACGACTTATAAAAGTCGCATTTTCAACAGCTTCACAGTTTAATTGGGCGTAAAATCTCATGGCTGAGTTCCACGTTACACGAGCACTGTGAAGTGTTGGGCAAACGAAAGTTGACTCCGCTCCTCTCTGACACTTCGGAAAGAACTCGAAAGATCCCAGAATTCAGTGCGAATGCTGCATTTTTTATCATGCCCATCGAGGGCGCTATCGAAAGCACATTCTTTTCTTTCTATATTTTTTCTAATAGGGCCTCCTCGTGCGTAGCCATTGTTTGAACTTCCGATCGTTGCCGCTTCTACTCGAATGGCGCTTTTTGTTTATTTTTTTTCCATAAAATCGCACCTCGTAATGGATGGCGTGGCGTCACTTTGCCCATCTGTCAACTTGATAAAAAAAACAACAAATTTAAAGGACTCGCGATATTAAAATGAGAGGGAGATAAATTTGAAAGTTGCAACACATGTTTAATTTTCGCCTGGAAAGTGTTGACTTTTGGTGATGTATTGCCATGGAGGTCTTTGTGTCTTTTATTACTGTTTCCTCGAAAAATGTGCAATATGCTGAAATAAATGGGTATATATGTATGAATGTTTACTCCGATATAGAATAGCTCAGGCGGTAGTGTGTATGTTTTAAAGTACATACATAGACGTTAGATGAAATTGTAAATAATTTAATTAAGACATTGAGTAGTAATTTAATGGAAAGTCTTCATTATAGCAGAAATATAGAAGTAAACTCTCCGTTGTTTCCAAAATATTAATTATTAATTATAACCTATGTCGTTACCATGGTAACATTTTTATGCCAAAAGAATTACAAATGTTTTACGTTTTAAAGTTTTAAAATATTTTTTTGGTTACGTTGGATATAAATAAGTTGCTAGGTAAATTTATGGTGCACAATTTTCAGATTCTTTCATTTATCCCAGCTGAGCTGAATAATTTAACGATAAAAATAATGCAAAACTGAAACATCAATGCTACGGATAGGAAATTGATGAGATAATACTATATAGAGTAAAACTACAATACAGCAATAAAATAGGGATAGTGTGATTATGAAGGCTCAATGCATATCGCTCGTTTCTGGTAATAAATATGCCATTGGTGCCTTCCTCTATGGAATTACTATAAAGTTTCGGACAGTTTCGCCTTTTTCTCGATGTAATTCTGTGATATGAATGGGTCGAATTTGAGAGGTATCATAAGGAATGAAAATTAAACTAATACCGATAAAAAAGTTAATCGTCTTCAGTTACATATCCCACTAGATTTTTAATTGTTCAAACGGAATGTTATTATATAATTTCCGAATTGAATGATTTAAATTTCACTTAACAAGGCATAGAATGTCATAAGATGGAGTGACAAGACATACGCACGTGGCTTGAGGAAGAAATGACTGTGGAGTTATAAAAAAACTGCTTATTGTTTGTTTTTGTTTGCTGTTTTCAGAACGTTGAAGGTAGTCATTCCCAAGCCTTTCCCATTCCTCTCTATTCTAAGCTTCCGGTTTCCATATTACTCATAAATACTTGATCTAGCTGTTCCATCTGTTTTTCGGTCTCCTTCTTGGTCATTTCACATCTTTTGTTGTCTAGTTAAGAACTGCTGATGTCTAGCTGTTGTCTTTACATCTCTCCAATTATATAGCTGGCATCCATTTCACCTAGACATATTGATATTCTTTGATATGTATGCATTTAATTTCAAACCGACATGAAACCACACATTTATTTTGAGTACTGTTGGAAATATTTGACAATGAAGGTCTCAACAAGACCACTCTCGCAACAATGGATTATAATTACCCTGTTGCCTTGACAATTAATATATACATTGATGAGACTTTTTAACGATCATTATTAGGTGCTTGCAACAAACTAGCAACAATGCTTGCAACGCGACAATATCGCTCTGTTATAATTTTCGCTCATATTTGTGACATTATTTGATTAGCTGATGATTCTTTGTTTTTATTAATTGAGGTCATGCTTCGTTTATCGAGGTTTTGAGTGCTGGATTGTGCTTATCATTAATAAGACAAATCTCCTGAATTTCGCGAACGTCAACGCACCCAGAATTCGCACTGTTTCCCTTCCATTAATGCCCCCGAGATTGAACAGGTCACCACGGAGGGCACGGGAGACGTGCATCGCATGAATTATTCCTAAAAGGGCACCCGTCACTCGTGCATCACGTTCGAAACTCTCGCGAGCCCATATTTGTTTCAAAAGGACGAATTTAACCCGGAAAACCTTTCAAACATTCCTTCCCCATCATTCCGATACCGGGAAGGAACATTTTCGCCGCGGAAACACGCCTATTTTTACTCCCTCTATCGAGTGTCACGTGCGGAATTATTCATCCGGAGCTATCGGAAAAAAATTTCAGGTAGTGCATTTCCGAGAGTGCCGGCAGAGGGAGACCGCAAACACAGATGCACCCCGCGTTTCTCTTTTTTTTTTCAATATCTGCGAAAAATTCGCCTGCCCATCATCGGCGCTGTTGTCCTTTCCCCGGAGCGAAAACTTGATAAACTTCTTCATTTTGGGCCCAGAATTACCGCCCTTTAATTGCCTTTTCGGATCGCGATGTTGTTTTTTTTCCGCTGGGTACATACCGCTCGACGTTTCTTGCTTCATCATATTTTTTCCCATCTCGTGTTCAATTACCTCCCCCAGAGGGTGTGAGGAGCGGTGTCCATGTGTCGATTCCCCTACAGCTGTGTTTTTCTTTAAAAGTGGTAACAGTGTTTTGATTTTTCGCTCTAATTACCTTCCCGTCATCTTCAAAACCCCTCCGCTTCCGTGGAATTGGTTTTGGAATTGATTTTTGAGAGAATTTTCGACGAAAATGTGGTGTCCATCGCAACAATGATGAATGTGGCGATCATCGTGAAACAACAATGGAATGAGAAGTTGTCTGGATAATAATAACCACTGCGACAATTGTATCCACAATTAATAAAGTATAAACGACATCAACGACACAAATAATAACCAAATTCATCGCGTAGCAATATCAAATGAGTAGAGTATTGTATTGTGATTCTCACAGGCAATAATTCTAAAGTCGAAGTCACTTATGGACGTGTACTGGGAGACAACATCTGCAGAGCTATCTTATAACAGTGCCTATTTTGTCTTATTGATATAGTCTCATGATGTAAATTTACCTTTTAGTGATTCTAAAATTTTATTTTCCATAATATTTCCACTAACCGCATACGTCAGAACGTTACAACACCGGTTGGGTACTCCTGATTATGGGAAGAGTACCCTTCCGGAAGGCAGTCTGTTATGTACATCTTGAAAATGACTTTTTGTACAATGGCTTACCAGTCAGACGCTATGGTTAAATACCCATATCATTAAGGATGCAACTTTATGTTGAATCAAAGTAATAGTCAATTTTGTTGGAAATTTCTATTCTTTTCGACAATTCCAGAGATATCCACCTTGCAGCACTTGTATGTACTAACCGAAATTCGAAGACGAAGTTCCGAGCATTGTTAAAAAATTCTTTGTTGAATGTAATAATGAGTAGGAATTATTTCCGTAAATTTTACTAAAGTAAATTGTTGTTCGAAATAGGCTTCAATCAGGCAGGAAGCAGTGCATTTTATCAGCAATCAGTTGCCATGCGACAATTATTTCGTCATCGCCGCATTTAATAATACTTTACAGCAACAATGTTTGCTGAGTACACCAACAATGCACCGAATCTTAGTATTATCTGATTTAGACTGGAGAAGAATCAATCAAAAAACCGTTTACTGTATTTTTTACATAGAGTTGCATGCTTACTCATGTATGTCGTAGATTTTTCATTTGACTATATTCCTCCTGCTTGGTTATGGAGTAAACGAGGCATATTTTTCTTTTACTGCGTAATTGGTAACGTAGAAGGCTGTATTTCCTTCGTCTTCTCCCTTATGAACCAATGAAACTGCTGCGCAAGATTGGCTTCGAGATAGCTTTTTGAATTTTTTCTCAAACGACCGGCTCTATTCTTACAGTAGGAGTAGCGACGATGGGGTTTTGGAGTCGGGCACCTGCCTCGCAGTCGTAATTTGATTAGCTAGCTGCTAGAATTGGCGCCTTTGCCAAAGTATCTTGTGCACTTCGCTCCAGATAGCGATTTTCCCGTTCATCAGGCGATCTGTGATACGGCGAATCCGTTCGAAAATCTGTCATAAGAGTTTTTCCGTTTGAAAAATGTTACCTCGTGTAGTAATTTGTTTTCTCAACAGTGCAATGTTTCTCATCCTTGGCTTCGTATTTCTATTCTCTTTTGTTATTTCTTTCATCATTTCAAGAAAGAATTGAATTTGTATATTGTTGCTAGGTTACAGTTACGTACTGCCCAACATGATTGGCCCCTGTTAATTTTTGTCCCCATTGTTGTAACCTTGTAACCTGTTTATTATTGCTAGGTTGAGAGATTGCTCTCTGATTATTCCTTTCGAGCTATCTATATATACATTTTAGCCCCTATTGATTGTTGTAACCTTTTGCTATACTTGTCGAATTATAAAGCGCTCGGTATTGTTTACGAATTTGAACATTTCCCCCCCCTGAATTTTTGGAAGTTTAGCAACCTNCGGGCACATATGTATGTATGTATGGGAATCGAACCGGCGACTGCGATGCAGTATTCCCTCCGATGCCTTTTTGGCTGGGGAATTTCTCTCGTGCCTTTGCGAAAAGTCACGCTATCGCTGCTCATCACGGCCGAAGATGATATCTCTTAAATCTCGATAATTGTCTCCTTATGTTGATTTTCCGTACACGATACAAGTTATTGAGTTTGTGATGATGTCCTCAACGTAATCTATTCCCATCTTTAAACCCGATAAATTAATTCTTGCTATGTATCGATTGTGGAATATAAATTGCCCTCTCAATTATCCTCGGTGGGAGAGTACAGCTGTTTCATGCGGGAATGATATACTTAAAATATTTTAACTATGTCATTCCACCAAATATCGCTTGATACCATACATTTGACTCCTGTTATTAAGAGTTCTTTGGGTAACTGTATGCGGGTTCTTGTTATTACAATCGTAAATTATTGTAAATGGACCTACACACACCTGTAGAAGGCTGTAGCGTACTTTACTGTCTTTTATTGTAGCGTACAGTTATTCGGAGTGTAAAACGAATCCTTGAATAGAGTAGTAATAATCTCTCTTATTATTCCTGCTGTATATTCATTGTCTATGTAAAAGGGCAGACACATAATTACTATCAAGTTTTCCAAGAACGGAAACATATTTAAATTTATTGAGCGAATTTGATCTAACATTTAATCTCCTTTCTTCTGATAATCCTTAGTCCCATTTTAAATGGAAGACAGGACTCTCTATTCCCTATATAGACGTCTGTAGTGTATTGTATCCTATATTAACGAGTATCTTGGCAACGCGTGTCGATTTTCAATGGCAATTTTTAACTGCAACAAAGGAAATAATTATGTAAAATTTCCACTGAACTGTTTACCAATTAAGCTTCCTGTCCCCCTCCTTCATTATTTACTTATTGCATTATTGAATTCCACGTAGTAAATGATTAGTCAATTACGATTCCCAACTAAACACAGAACTTTCCATGATTCACAAATGCAAGGCAATTCTACAAGGTCCCATACACCAATTTCCTCTTCAGTGATGGAGATTCATACGCCATAGTAGCTGCGAAAGTTTGAATATACATCTCCATGGTAACATAAGCTCGTTTCGTTTCTCGGGCAACGGCAGGTTGTAGGGAAAAATTTCCATCTCTTCTCCAGCAGCCTTCGTTAGCCGCCGCACAGCTCGCTTCATTTTTTTCCACCTCCGAACGAATCAAATCATCAACCTCTCCGCTTATCTCGTTACTATCCGAAGGGTAGCGCTGTTATTTCTGGATCCCCACCTCGGTGTTGACTTACCAGAATTTCCAAGTTCGATTTCCCGGCAATTGAAAAACTCCCCAGGGAGAGATCCATCGACAGCTGAGCATCGCGATGCGTGATTGCGTGGGAGGATGGAGGGGTTGCCCGTTAATTAAGAGACCTTCCACATAAGCTCTCCTCTGGGGAGTGGGCTGGGTCGGGAAACACGGTTGCCACACTTCCCGCGGATCGAGTCGTGCTCCTGCTTTTGCAACGGTGCTCCGGAGGTGAGCGACGCCCACGGTCTTTCCGTGATTCCGTCTGCCTTCTTGCCCAACTTTCGCCGAAGAAAGTGCAGGAAGAAGGTCTGACCCACACTCCCCCCTTAACTACTCATTTAAGGCTGCGTACGGGAAGGGGTTGATGTCCTTGCTACAGGAAGGCTCGTCCGTGGAATATTCATGGCGTACGCTAAGAGATGCATTGGTTTCACATTGAGTGCAGTGAGGAATAAGTTTCTTGAACCCGAAGAGAAATGCATCAGTCAATTTAAAGTTTACATCTAATATATACGTTAGCATTGTACAAATCTTCTCAAAAGGCATTTAGGTAGTTAACATAATGAGCAGAATATCGCCTAATTTATTCTATAATAGATACCACAGCTTAATTAGCGAGTTAAATAATAAATATTATCAGTGGTAGTCAAATAAACGGAAAAAAATCAAAGGAATACATTTCCTCTAATTGTTGAAAAATCTTTCCTCTGGTCGCAAAGAAATTGCGGAAAATTTGTGATCGACAAAAATGCTGATATATAATCTGGTAGCTAATGACCCTCATTGTTGAAAACTGTTCACAAATTTTACGAATAATCGCCTTTTCCCCTTGTATAATGGCAACGATGAGCTCATTTTTCCACTTCAATTGTTACTCATTGTTGCATTTTCACCAGTGGGAGGTGATTCTTCGAAACAATTGTAAGCAGTTTTTCAACAACGAAGGTCATTAAGTACTAGATTACATATCACCATTGTTGTCGATCATAGCAATGAATTGCCAAAGTACGTGCTACTTACTATATTACTAACGATAGAATAGACGCAAAGGAGTTAAGATTATCGTCTTTTCCCTCATGTGAAAAGGCAACAATGAGCAGGAATGGATTGCCTAGAAACACGTAAAATACTACTAGATATTATATATACTATACTAGATATTATAACGATAGAATAGACGCAATCAAGTTAAGATTATAGCTGCGTAAAAGCAGGAAAAATCGTTTTTTAAACAATCGAGTACTTTCTGGAAAGCCTCTCACAAGCATGACTCATTCCGATATGAATGCAAAGCGATGCGTTTCTTTCATAAACCACCATCGAATCGTCAAACTTTTCGCATGTCTTAAATGCCAGCTATGGATCCTAGGAATAAATAGGAGAGCAGTTTGAGTGTTAGGCGGAATCTTTGCATAATTCGGCAATGGCATGAACCTACCAAATGTTTCTTCACGAGCAAAATTTTGCGACCTCCACGCTGCCTTGACCTATTCAATTGTGAAAGTAAAACACGGGAGATAGATGCAAGCGTTTATCATATTATAAGATCCTCTTTTTTCATGCTTTGATTTCGATATAAAGAAACTAAACGTGCTATCATGATGGATGGTAACTCTATATGACCATCCGAAGGTAACAGTTGAGTCACTGTCATACATTAAGCTAAGTGATCACTCCCAGAAGCAAGTTTCCTTCCCTTAAGATTCTTTTTCTTTCTCAGAGATCGAATGTACTTACATGATGCGGTCCTGAGGCCCGAGTCTGCATTTATGTAGGTCAACATGTCTCAGATGGGCTGACTGGCCACCGCAGTTTGAAGTAGTTGCCGTAGCGACGAGGGGGGTGGTGGAGGAAGAATTTACCCCCTAAATAATAATAATAAGTCGCTATAGTTTTGATCGCAGTCGAAAATATCGATGGGAGACCGAATGCTTTCAGTGCTATATACCACTAAAATTCGTGAGCCAGCTGGTTGGTGATGAAAATGAAGATTTTTTTTGTGTCTCCCTCTGAGATCCTCTTTTTTTTCTTCGGTCATATCGGAATGACATTCGATAAAAAAATCCGTCGTGGAAAAACTTTTATTTTGTATTTCCACTAACGATTAAGGATAAATGTCTGCAAAAAATTCTCGAAGGAATCGATGCTCTTAGCTCTCATATTTTTCTTCGATGGCGTAATTTGAGTGTCGTAATTAATCGAAATCTTGCTATTATCAAGAACTATTGTGATATAGAAAATCCTCTTGAGTTGTTAGCCGGAAACAGGCGTTCCGTCGGCGACTCGGTATACATCTCAGAGTTGTGTACAACAACCCTGTCTACCTGCTGTGTACACATCCCTGGAGACGGTTACCGAGTCGGAAGCCGAAAGGTCGGTTTCCCAAGAACCTACCCGGCTGGCGATCCAAGAGAATTTTAAGCAGCTTAGTCTCCAGGGAAACAGAAGTCTTTCTACATTGTTGTAATATTCTGCAGAATAATAATAATATAAAAACATTATCACCAACAATAACAACAAAATAATAATAAAATAAGAATGAATTAACAATAGTTTTGCTAAAAGCGCTTTGACAACTGAGGTCATTTCGCACACATGAGACCCCCCTGGGAATCGAACTCGGGACCGCTCCCACCAAAGGCGAACGCCCACTTCCTATCCGGGAGCCAAATTATACTGAACATGACAGATTAATGTCAAAGCAAACTACTCATATAATTAAGGTAAAGTATAAATTCATTTAATTGTGTCTCTTGATGACTTATTTCGGTTGACCCCAGTAACTTATTTACTCCTAATTTAGTTCGGAGACTTAAAAAAAAGTAATGAAATTTTTCGACTTTTAATAGGAAACTGTCTTCGATGATAAAATAAGAATCTCTTATCATATTTGCAATTTTATCGCTCCTCCGACATCAGATGACCATTATTTTTAATTGCGTTTAACAAGAATGAAAGGGTCTGCAATGAAATAAAATTTGGACTTCACATCTATATTTTTATATGGAAGTTTTAGGAATCGGATAAATAAGTGCATGCATATACATACGGTGGTGATTACCGTAAAAGATAATTGTTTTCGTTAGTGATGGAAATAAATCTGATCATTCGGGACCCGATGGATACAAAGTATTTAGCTGAGTCGCCAATGAGAATTTTTTTATCGTTCGAAGCCTCTATTTTGATCCCTTTTCATATACAGCCCATTGAATTTTAAATCAAAGTCCATGGTCGCGGGCCTTCAAAGAGAAGGCAATTAATTTAGTTTCCGATCGGACTGTACCCCAATCTGTGTCCCTATTATTTCGAAAATCACGGTCGGATAATACGAGAACGATGCGTGCTCAACTTCCCTTTTAATCACGAAAAGGTTCCATTTGGTATAATCCGGCTCGGAGATGGACTTTTAAACACGGTTTAGGTCGCTGAAACTAGTCATTTGTTCCTAGGGCTGATTAACGATATTTCACGCGATGGAACCGTGATTGGACGTGCATCATGATCCAAACGTGCATTATGCCTATTATGTGGATGTGAACTCTCATACTTGGGGGGAATCCATGTTCAAAATCTAGAAAATGGAGTTAATTGGCGATCAGTGGGCCTATTAGAACCAAATGATGTGAGATATTTTTGTATAGGACGAAATGTTTTAGCATATTGATGAGTTGGTCTCATACACACCGATATAATGCTAAAGATTGGGTGAAAAAGACTTAATAGTCTCAAAAAGTCTCATCCTAATGAAGTCATCATTATTATTTAAAAAAATATTTTGCTGTGCATAGGAGAGGATTAGATAAGATTCCTTTAAAGCAAGCTTTACCGCATCTGGGATAGTCCCGAACTAAATTAAAACCCGAGCGTTATTGTCAAGCAGCATTGTTGTAAAAATTAAATAATAAAGTCGCAACTAGCTCAGACGCGCAACAATGGTATAGAAATTTGCTTTTGTACTCAACAATTAACGTCTTACTGCAATATTTAGAACAGTCTACGAATTTTTACGCAAATCAGAATCTCTTTTTGTGGGTAAAATCGAATTTTACGTCACTTGCGCTCTACATCGATGTACAATAGAATTTATTTAATATTGTAAATTTTAATTTTCTGGTCATCGGCTGTTTACCCCTTATCCGTACCCCTTTACCGTAATTATTACCCTTAATTTAAACTTTTGATTGAAAGGACAGCAGATATTTCGGTAAATACATGTTTAATTTTAGTCGAAAGTATGATTCCTCTGCGTTATAATTGATGTAGCACTACCAAAAGAGGTTAAATTTTCACCTGCAAAATTTCAAAGCATTCAAGTCAACGTTGAAGGCGTACTGCGTTTCCTAAATAACAACCCGCCGTCATCCGACACAAAAGTTCGTCAGTAAAAGTTTTCCGTGTTTGCATTCTCGGTTCCGTCGTCGAAGAAGGTCGTATCAATTTCGAGTCGATTAAAAGATGCGTGTCTTTAATCTTTGCATATAAACGCCCCTCTGGGAGACAGTCAAAGAGCCTCCGCCCTCTACTTATGCCCCTATCTCATGACCCCAATCTCCAGCGCTCGCCTACGCTTTCTATTCAATGCGTTGAGTTGTCCTCAAGGAGATAAACCCATGCAGACGACGGAGGATGGACCTTTGGTGTAACACTCCTGCGGGTAACCTTTTCTTTCTAGGAAAGCATCGCCAGGCTACTGTCGGATTGAAAAATAGTATAGACCTGGACTTTGACGCGTTACCCATTGATGATCTGCCATTATAACGGAACATGTTATACATTCGAAAGAGAATTTATTTGCCTTTAAAATGATATACATTAGGAGTCAATATCGATCTCCTGCTTTATGTGAGTCGACGTAAACCAAACCAAAATACGGTAAATTCGCGCAAATCCACGACTCGGTCATCTTCACACCTTTGTGGAACAATGACCAGGAGTCACAGAAAAACCAAACTTTTAGCAGAAATGTGGTATATAGTCGTGAAGCAAAATCCGCTTTTCTGGGATCCGGCCATGATTTATTGACCGTTGATAAGCGTCTGAATTAAAAACCGATCTCCTACAAATTTGATACTATAATAGTAGGTGATCATTGTTGAGGAAGTAGTGTATGAAGCGTTACTCTCGTAATTGTTCGGTTAATACTCATTGTTGAGCTAGTTATTGTTGTTATTATCATTAAGTAGTTTATGAAGCGTTATTCTCGTTATTGTTTAGAAAAGACACAAATACTCATTGAAATTGATGGCATCCAGAGACACTTGGTGGAATGAAATAACTAAAATACAAAACTTGTACAAATCCACAAAATTAATAAAAACGTATACCGGTTTCGGCGTGAGTTTACGCCATCATCAGAACTTATAGGAAAAGTTAACATTGGGTATCCTTTTCATGTACAAGTTTTGTATAAACTATTTTAGATACTCATTGTTTATTTGGCGATCGTTAAATACTCAGCATCTGATTGCTGCTGAATACATCTCAGAATATCGCATTGGCAAAGCCGGTCTGAGGTACAAGTGTAATTCAGTCACCCCTCATATACATTCTTAATTGTAATTTTTCTTCAAAGATTTTGCCTTTCGTAACAGTATATATTATTGGAATAACCTAAATTTTGCACGCGGTAAATTCATCGCTAAAGCTCCACTATCAAAATAAATTGAGAGTTCGGATTTATTAATAGAAAGCGAACTGCTACGTAATAATGAGTGCACTAGTATCGAAACAATACTGACAAATCCTACAGGTACGCACCTTTATATGATTGTGTGAATTCCAATAAACAATTAATTGTAGAATAGGACATCTTATCTTGGTTTCAACTAAACAAAAATGGAGCTGGGGTTGGTTCATCGTTGAGATTGTTATTTTAGTCAATAGATACAGGCCGGTTCTAAATAATGGTGTAGTAGAGTGTACTTTATCCTTTTACCCCCTTGAAGTATTTAAAATTTGCATGCAATTAAGTGATATCGTGAGTAAGTGATTCCAGAACAGTTGAGATTCGTATGAAACTTTTCAACGAGCCACAGTCTATATATTTATTTGGATTGCAAATTTTTCGTTTGCCAGTCTTAACAAATAAACAAGTCTCTTTTGAATGACTTTCCAAGAAAACAGATTTTATGTTTGTATCGCTTAAATATTGAATTTTTTGTTCAAGAATCAATGCAACCCTCTACATTTGAGTTTTAATTTGTCAACTTTTCGCTCTGACGACGAAAACGACATTACATATAACTTGAGGCGACACCTACCGGTTGAATGTGCTACTAAACCTTCCTAAGAATTCAATCACCCGCTCGAGATTTCAATGAGTCAATTAGTTCCGAGCTCATGAAACTCTTTTCGGAACTTTTTCTATAAATTTCCGGTCTTTTTAATGCCTTCTTTATGGAAATTTCATGACGATTTTGCGACCGTGAAAGGAGAAGAGACGTTCATCAAGAATTAGAGCGGCGATTTGCAGGTGGTGTTCTTTTGATACCCTTTTGATCCCTCGAAAAACTTTCGGGGTCGAACATTTCGCCGATTTTATTCGATTTTTTTATCTCTCGATTAAAGCCCGTAATTCACCGAAGCGAATCGTAGACGGGAGATGGTTCTTGGCTTAATTAATTCCATTAAAATTCTAACGCCCACGACCTTTCTCTCAAACTTTATTAATGTAGACGCTTTTGAAGGATATGACCGGAGCAATTTGGCGGAGAAGGCGGTTTTTACGGTTCGTAATGCATTCCCGCGGTTTGTCAGTCTCAATTTTATTGATTCACTACTTCACCATGGCGACGGATACCGACGTCGACATTGTTGCTCGATACTGTTAAAAATATTAGGCGCAGCGGTGAGAGCTGCGTTCGAAATTGCTGTTGTTCTTACTAAATATACTATGTAGATCGTGTTGAAGCATTAAGTCGGAAAGTTACGGGTAACAATAAGAAAGGCCTTTGTTACAGCTTACATTGTCGAACTGGATATTGTTTAATTACTCGCGCAATCGAAACCTAGCTGTTTATTCTCTAATTCCCTAATTAAAGTATAAATCGACTTAAATAAACTTTGGGCCAGTATTACAAATATACTTAAAATGTACTTTAACTGAAATTCATTTTATGACCTGGAATTATAATGTTTTGTTAGAGTTAATGTGAAGATTATAGATAATCTACTTATTAACCCACTACATATATAGGAAATTAACTGTAATCTTCACTTTAACGCTCACAAAGCATTATAATGCTGGATCCTAAAGAGAACTTCAGTAGAGGTAAATTTTAAGTATAAATTATAATACTGGGCCTTAATCTTTCGCGGTGGTGGTCTTTTCGGTTAATGATGCATTCCTCTGTTTGTCATTGTTAACTTTATTGATCCACTCCTTCCCCTTGGAGATGAATAACAATGCCGACATTGTTGCTGGGTATTGTTGAAATATTAGGCGCAGGGCTACCATCAAAATACTTGAAATGTCGACACCGATCGTGTTGAAGTATGAGTCGATACGTAACGGACAACAGTTAAAATGGCCATTGTTATAGTCTACAATGTCGGCCTCGATATATATCGAAGCTTAATAGATTTTGATTTAGAAAATTTGAAATTAAATATAAAATTGGAAGAATTAGGATGAAATCTCAATACCCTAGATTACAGATGGAGTCGAATTTATTTAAGCATCTTTATAATTTTATTTCAGGGTATTTTGTATCTGTCAAAGTTTTCATTACGTAATCCTGACATTGACTTTATGTCCAAACTACAAGTTTGATAAGGCTTCCGGATAGCCAAGTGGGCAAAGCGTTCAATTTCGGTGAATACTACTACTGCAAGTTTTATTTATAAGGCAACCATTTTACATAGTTAAAAGCTATGTAATTTTTATTTCCTCCAGCCTTGTTTTAACTTTCAGTCCTAAAAAAACAATTCCTCGCTCTTTCTGAACTCTAGGCAAACCTAGCTAAGATCTTCAATAATGTAATTGTTTATTTGTTTATTCACTTGCATAAGCTAGTACGTACTATTACTCAATGTTACCAGGGATAGAATTTAGGCATTGTAGTGAATAATAGGGCTATTGTCGTTCACGAAAAGTTTAATTCTGCCCGGATTGTTGAATGAGCGAGCAAGTTGAATCTGGCATTGTTTAGTATTTACAACAATACAGCTTTACAATAATTCTTGGGTTTCAACTTACCTCGAGACAACATCAGAAGCGATAAACGTCGATTCCTTAGAATTTTCATAACAACGCTAAGCCTTCCTCTACTGGAATATTCTACTTATTTTTTCTCTTGATGCTGGCAATCCTGGCATCCAAATCACTGAGTTAATCGACCCGTGATTTCACCTTATCGATTTTTATATTACCAGAGACCATTTTCATAAAACGGGATGTCACTTTAAATTAGAATGAGAAACTCCTCTCGACACATTTACCTTCAGGTTAAGCGAAAGATCATTGCCTTTTCTCTGCTAATCCTCCGATTATGCGAACTTTGGCAACTTGCGAAATTAAAATTTTTCCCCCGATACAGAATTAGAGGTGCCATCTCTCGAGACCCCTCCGAAAGTTTGGGTTCAACTTTGAGTTGATCAAACTCCCAACGTCAACCTGCCGAAATGGCTAAGGATGGAATATTCAATTAGGGAACTTATTTCGGGTACAGCGAGGCGTGCGAGCAGATTTTCCGAGGAATTTCTACGTTTCCAGGAGATGCGGTATTCATTGCTAGGTTACGGTAGATAAGACTCAGAATTCCTTATCAAATGAGAGGTGTCTGAAAAATTGGAGACTTTTTATATTCCCTGGAAGAGAATTGCTTGCGAATGCACGCATTTAGGATGCGGATCAAGTTATTAAATTTTTTCTAAATACTGACGAAATTAGATCAATAACGGTAGTGTATTTTCTTACGTATATTTCTACTTAACTTGCCATTTATTATTTTTGAAATTTCTTATTATTTCTGTATTTCATGTGTATATACTTTTATGTGCGCATGCTTTATGTGTTTTTAATAATTTTAAAANCAGATAAGTTTTAGGTTTCCAAGGAGATTGGTAAGTTTTCGGTTGATTTTTGGATACTTATACATGCTGACTTGAATAAATGCAACTTAGGAGATACTTAGCGACTGTGGGACAAAGAAGATAAGTACTTAAGCCACACGTTTTCAATAATCATTGAATATTGGTTCAATTGAACGAACTGTCTCAGACGCAGGAGGGGAATCCTTGAAACAAAGGAGATTAGGAGCTAGGATGCGATTGCTTCATAAATGTAGAGGAAGTACGTTTGCGGAAGACGTAATCGGTATTATGCAACCCCCTTCTGCTACTTCGACCGGTCCAAGCGTAAAATAAGAGAAACAGATGCGAGGACAAGTCGTTTTAGGGTCTCATTCTTTCCACGAACGATACGCGACAACAATAAGCTAAAGAGGTAACTCGAGCGCTTAGTGTTTACACCCTCTGCCACACGTGGCTTGCAGGATATTTATGTAGATGTAGAAGAGAGTTGTGTCTTAAGATAAGTTCAATTAATGTTTTTAAAATCGTGATATAATTATGTAGTCTACACTATTTACCAACGGTAACAATTAGATGATACCGCCTACATCAAAAATTAGCCATCGTTGTTGGCGACGAGAGTTCTCCCTTGTTTTCTCAACAATTTCAATTGTATACATTAATTGTATTAATTAACAATTGATGTTGTTGCTATTATAATTGATCAGAATAATGAGATCGAGACAAGTACTAAAAGAAGGAAATTTAAATAAGGATACTTATTTTGGTGGAGTGATATTGTTTACGATTCTGAATAGCAAATATTTCGATGAAATACACGACAATTTGGTGAAATTTTCCCTTTTTAAACACTGTCACCTAGGCGACCAACGTGATTGTTTAAGTCGAGCTCATGAACTTTCTCGTAAGAAACAATGGGAAATTTGAGCCCGATGATACCCTTTTTCCATAAAATAATTTTCCATACATAAAGTGCACTACTGAAAGTCAGGAGAAGAAATGTTTTAATAAAGCTGAATCCGCATTATTGACTGAGTTCGGATAATTTGATAGAGCAATTTTTACATATAGTTCGATTGTTGTTGTTCTTCTAAATTCTATCATTGTTGTTGTTTATATTGGTATAAATGGGTAGCGCATTCGATTATTGTAGACTTACAGTTCTAATTTAATGAAGTTGTGGCTTGCTTCAGGGGGTTTATAATTATCTAAATTAAGGTATCTTCCACCCGTATGAATGTAAAGTAGCTTCGGAAAAGATATGTTCGTAGACCTTTTGAATTGATAGGATTCCTAACAAATTCGTCCAATAAATATAAATATCTGGAGTTTGAATTAAAAAAACAAAGGCAAACGAAATATGGATTGATAGTTCAATGTCGAATTTGATGTAATAAATGATTAATTTAATTGATGTAATGTATTTTTTACGTAATTCTCATATGATGCTTTCGATGTAACAATAGTTGTGTGCCATTGAGTGAACACATTTACCAATGTTGGAATTGATTGCTGTTTTACCTCCGCTTCTGCTACGTCTTTCTGTCTTAATTGGAATCAATTGATTCTGATTGATTGATTGACCAATTGATTTGAGCAAGTTAGCCATTGTAGGATTCGATTGCTTCTTTATCTACTGCATTGTTACGGCCCAGAGGTGGGGAATCTTTCGTCTTTCTGGCCGTTAACTGCTGTCTTATTATTACTATCAGAGTGAAATCCGGTATTCAAATATGTATCCTAGTCTTGCTAAGTCCACCAATGAAATGTTAAATTGAAAATATTCTCTTCGACCTTACTCACCGAATGAATGGATTTTCTTAAAAACAATTTCGATATTAAACTATTTGAATGTAAGGAAGACACTACGCAAGAGCTGCACGATGGTTTCACATGCGTCCATCAATATTCAGCTAAATGGCAAAAGAAAAAGGTTCCCCAGCCCTCGTTTAGCCATTTTTGGAACTCATTAGCTTTATTTTCTGCAGCTTCACCATTGTTATAAGCGATATTTTTTGCTTTACATGCTAAATTGGTCAGCTACTGTTAACTTGTATCAGTTTTGTTCTCAAAAAGTTTATCATTGTTGAAAGCGATTCTTCTCGGCAAGTTTACCATTGTTGAAAACAATGCCTGCCTTACCCTTAATCATTGTCTGCTCGTATTAGCTGTAGCTTTTCCATTGTTAGAAGCTTATTTTGTTTTGTGTACTGCATTAGTCAGCCATTGCTAGCATGTATCACTTTTGTTCTCAGCGAATTTATCACTGTTAAAAAGCGATTGTTCTCAACAAGTTTACGATTGTTAAAAACAATTCTTGTTACTTTTCTTAGTCATTGTTGGCTCGTATTGATTTTGTTATCGAGAAGTCTTCGCTCAGAATTTTAATAATGAAGTCATAAACATAAACATTTCTTACGGGCATTAGGCGTAGAACACAGAGAATTTCCAATGTTCCGTTGCCAGCTAAAATCCACTAGGAAACACCTTAAACAGCTATTTTCAGTCCCATGTTTTTCCCTCACTCTGGAGAGTTCTTTTCATTTAGAAAAATCCTTAGCATTCCGTAAACGGGACTGAATCCGAAGCTTTTGAATTTTTTTCATTTTCTTCGCCAACGGCCGTTAAAGGTGGAAAACTGCATAACAGGCGGGATGCGATTCTCTTTTATTTTCGCTCGAAATCGTCTTTGCTAATGGCTTTTCCCACCGCTGGAGAAAACTGCATAAGAATCTGAATAATGGAGGCAGAGGGAGCAGTCTGCAATGCGGAAATGACCTCACTCTCTGTGAACACGCTCTTCCGGTGGTAATGCTTTTGTTTTCTTCCTGCTAGAGGACTCTTCCTCAGCTTCCAAGACCGTTTCACTTCCTCCTTCCCTTTTTTGGGTCATTGTCGATGTTTTTAAGGAGAAACTTTCGCGATACGGCTAAGAATCAGGTCGAGAAAACAAGACGAAGTAAATGGGTTTAAAAGTTGTCTTTGGACTTAAGTCACCATAGGGTGGCTTCAGATGGTTTTTTGTGGTGGACACTTGTACAGAAATGCGGGAAGTAATATTTTAACGATCTACGTTCTGAGAAGGGAATCAATAAATGAGGACGATCATGGAGTCATCGGGCATGGTAAGTTTTAGGTTTCCAAGGAGATTGGTAAGTTTTCGGTTGATTTTTAGATACTTATACATGCTGACTTGAATAAATGCAACTTAGGAGATACTTAGCGACTGTGGGACAAAGAAGATAAGTACTTAAGCCACACGTTTTCAATAATCATTGAATATTGGTTCAATTGAACGAACTGTCTCAGACGCAGGAGGGGAATCCTTGAAACAAAGGAGATTAGGAGCTAGGATGCGATTGCTTCATAAATGTAGAGGAAGTACGTTTGCGGAAGACGTAATCGGTATTATGCAACCCCCTTCTGCTACTTCGACCGGTCCAAGCGTAAAATAAGAGAAACAGATGCGAGGACAAGTCGTTTTAGGGACTCATTCTTTCCACGAATGATACACGATAACAATAAGCTAAAGAGGTAACTCGAGCGCTTAGTGTTTACACCCTCTGCCACACGTGGCGTGCAGGATATTTATGTAGATGTAGAAGAGAGTTGTGTCTTAAGATAAGTTCAATTAATGTTTTTAAAATCGTGATATAATTATGTAGTCTACACTATTTACCAACGGTAACAATTAGATGATACCGCCTACATCAAAAATTAGCCATCGTTGTTGGCGACGAGAGTTCTCCCTTGTTTTCTCAACAATTTCAATTGTATACATTAATTGTATTAATTAACAATTGATGTTGTTGCTATTATAATTGATCAGAATAATGAGATCGAGACAAGTACTAAAAGAAGGAAATTTAAATAAGGATACTTATTTTGGTGGAGTGATATTGTTTACGATTCTGAATAGCAAATATTTCGATGAAATACACGACAATTTGGTGAAATTTTCCCTTTTTAAACACTGTCACCTAGGCGACCAACGTGATTGTTTAAGTCGAGCTCATGAACTTTCTCGTAAGAAACAATGGGAAATTTGAGCCCGATGATACCCTTTTTCCATAAAATAATTTTCCATACATAAAGTGCACTACTGAAAGTCAGGAGAAGAAATGTTTTAATAAAGCTGAATCCGCATTATTGACTGAGTTCGGATAATTTGATAGAGCAATTTTTACATATAGTTCGATTGTTGTTGTTCTTCTAAATTCTATCATTGTTGTTGTTTATATTGGTATAAATGGGTAGCGCATTCGATTATTGTAGACTTACAGTTCTAATTTAATGAAGTTGTGGCTTGCTTCAGGGGGTTTATAATTATCTAAATTAAGGTATCTTCCACCCGTATGAATGTAAAGTAGCTTCGGAAAAGATATGTTCGTAGACCTCATTTCTTACGTCGTAAAGAACCCGCGCCGCGAACTGGCGTATAAAACCTCTTGATGACTTCATAACTTTCTCGCAATGCGCTCCCGTAATTACACCGCTCATAACTCTAATCCCTCCCTTGTTTACGACCCATCACGTAGACACTAAACTGTTCTTAATGATTGCAATCATCTGGAGGACACTCCCTGTTGTGTTGCGGCGTAGCCATGGGATAAGCGCTTCAAAGGGAGGACCCGCTGTACCAATTTTATCTTTATCAATCATCCCTCCCATCGTAATGGCCGGGTGATCCCTTGTACAGAGGACCATTATTGAAGCCGGTCCTGACTCTATTGTATCCCTTATCGTGCTATTATTGGTGTTTAAAAATGTTATGGATAAGGTTGCCTTTATCGTTGCTTGGAAACGTTGGTTTTATTGTCGCTAGGATACCAAGGCTATATTGTTTAGCTAGGTTACGATAACCCTTGATTTTTTTCCATTAAAGAGAAAAGTTTATTGACAACGGCTTCTGCTGTGTTTCATCACCACTCTGATCCGGTAGATGGTCAGGAGCACGGTGTAAAACTGTGTCACCATTCATGTCTTTACAAAAACTCATACTTCCTTTGAAGACTGGTTTGATCCTCATTTCCTCTACTATTATCTATTAAAACCGTCTGTCAGGGAATGGGGAATACAAGGCAAAATGAGGAGTGAGGTAATTTGCTCCTCGCATTTGCAGAATGTGGGCGTACCTAAAGTCACCGGAAGACGTTCAGTTGTCGCGAACGAAAACAATTTTAATATCTCATGGTTGTTCGGGCGAGATTGCTTAACGTCTATATTGTTGGAATCTTGCAACAATATTGGACAATAGACAACAATGCTTGATTTTAGTTCGAAATTATCCCAGAAGAGCTTAATACTGGGAATTGTTTGAACGTGCTTATTTTACCTACATATATATTGGCACGGTCCAGTAAATTTGCATGTAGTAGGGATATTCTGTGCATTCAGTCTCCTCGTAGATGATTTTTCCTAATTGATAATGAATTTTTCATTAATTTGGTAAAGTTAGATTACACCTAGGATTATGAAGCATAGCTTTTGTTCTCAGCAAGTTTACCACTGTTAAAAACAATGGTTGCCTGACACTCAGTCATTGTTGGCTCGTATTGATTTTGTTCCGAAGAAGTCATCGTTAAGTTATTTTTTTCTGGAAAATGATGAAGTCATTCGAGGTCATATACTGTCTTTCGGAAAAAAAATAGTTTTTATTCCTTCTTACAAATTTCAATACCTTACCCGAAGGCGTTTCTATGGAAACGTCAGTGAGATATTCCGGAGTATCATTCCACTGGAATTTTCGATTTTTCTTAAAAAATAATTGCGGAATTAGATGGTCATTCTGTAGAATGCAGGTGGTTGAGTAGTTAGCCATAGAAGATACTTTTCCATATCCGTTGTCCATGCAAAAATGTGGAAATGATAAAAATAGCTACAGGATGTCATAAAAATCGTCATTATAATTTGACACATAAAAAAATAGAGGCAGGTTTTATGTCCATCCTTTAATTGACTTCACCGCGGTCGACGTATTCCGACATCGGGGGAAGGACGAGCTTTATCAAATTTCAGGAAGAGAATAATAGCTTGTCAAACAAAAATCCCTTGCATGTCTGCTTCGGCACGCTCTCTTCCAATCACGTTCCATTATCATCCGTGGGCTGACACGAATTTCCCAAAGTGTGGTACACAGGATGTAGATATACAAAGTTTACATCTGGCTTGCTTTTGAAGCATTTAAAAAATTAGTTCAGCGCTATTATATTAGTGAAGGTCTATTTATATTTAATATCACTTAACCTACATTATACCCAATAATCAAGAGTTTTTATCCTTTTAGATAGTTTTTTTTTGTGGGTATCGTTCATCACAGATTTTCTAACCTCTTATGCGCTCACAATGAAAATTTGATGATAAAATTGATGAATGAAGATTTATGTAGATGTAGAAGAGAGTTGTGTCTTAAGATAAGTTCAATTAATGTTTTTAAAATCGTGATATAATTATGTAGTCTACACTATTTACCAACGGTAACAATTAGATGATACCGCCTACATCAAAAATTAGCCATCGTTGTTGGCGACGTTGATACATGAAAGAGAAAGCGATTCAATTTTATAGTAAGTTTATAGTTTTCAATTTTATATTTAAGATAAATTTATGTTAGTTAAGTAGTTTAAGGTAAATTTATTTAAGATAATTTATTAGTTGTCACAGGCCTTGTGTTCTAGGTAATTCTGCGCAGGCAATATTAAACGAAAATTATTTTTATGATAAAAAATTTAAGTTATTGTCTGTTATGTATTATTACTCCGGTTTTCGAAAAGAGATGGTGTTGCAACTCAAGCATCTTTAAAAATGCTTCGACAGCTGAAGTAATTTCGTACGTAGAACCCCACCGGGAATCGAACCCGGGACCACTTTCGCAGTGTGTTGCAACTATATTTATGAATACTAAAGTTTTTTCTCTAAAGTACTAAAGTGAAATGGCGGTTTTTATTCTGTTCTAGAATTACTCTCTTTCTACTCCAAATTTCAGTTTTATAAATACTTTCTACCATGTGCAAAAATATCGCAAAAGTTTTAAGAATATTGTGATATTATATACTATATATCCTTTTTTTCCAACGCGGCTTGCAATTTTGAATTTTCAATAAACTTCAGGTAACAATAGTACTGCTGGTTTGCATTGTTGAGGACCATTTAGAATTTAATCATCCAGCCCTACCCTCCGTGAGAACATTGCCGCAGAGTACTTTAACACCGAATTTTCCGAACAATAATTCACTTTATTTACTCCCAAGGCGGGAAATTGGAAGTGGGTTTCCATGGAGACCCAATCTCGGAGCGCATTTTTTTTAATCCGCCGGAAACATCCGATTCCCAATCTCCAAATATTTCCTCCGCCAGGCCCCTTATCAGAATTTTTTTAAAAGTACCCTGGATTAAGGAGGGAAAAAATAATCAACCCCGTCCATAAAACCCTTTTGCAGCGCCTCCGCGATCTCTTGAAACTTAATTTCTTAGTTGCTCGGTCGGAATTCCAATTACGCCCCCTCACGGGTGCCTCTTTGTATTAACCCCTCCCCCATTTTACCTCCTTAATCCGTTTGGTTCTTCCGCATCCATCACTAAGCCTCTCCCTCTCTTATCGCGTCATCCTCTCCTCTGGGAGTCAAATGGGGACACTCTCATCTCGCATCCAATTCCCCGCTCTGGGGATACGTTGTTTCAGTATCGCGATTAATAAGAAGGCCTCTTATATTATCCCTCATCTCTATACTGGGCCCATTTACAGCCTCCGTTCATCTCATCAACTCGAGAGTTTTAATCTGGGGATTTAGGTACCTAAAGCCAGCATTTTTGGAAAAGTGCTCAGCTGATTGTTGGATTCTGGAAAAAATGGCTTATGGCGTGAGACTGCCTCAAGGCAACAATGGCAGCTTTGACAGCAGCTGACTTCTCGACTCGTTGCGGCGTAAAGCTGTGATTGTTGCAAGCCCGCAATATCCATTGTTGACTATTCGACTCATTATTGCTTTCCTAAATCCGAGAGTGTTGTAAACCAGCTGTGTTTATTGGAGACTATGCAACTCATCATTGCTTTTAGAAAGCTGTGATTGTCGAAAAACCACGCTGGTTCAATTTTTGACTGTTCAACTCATTATCGCTTATTGGAACATGATCGTTGTAAAACTGGTGCCTCGATTGTTGACTGTTCGACTAATTATCGATTTTGTGAAGCTTAGATTGTTGTAAAAACCTGGTGTGTTGATTGGTGATAACTCAACTCATTATTGCTTACAGAAAGCTACGATTGTTGTAAACCCGCTGGCTCAATTTTTGACTATTCAACTCATTATTGCTTTGAGAAAGCATTGAGCGTTGTAAAACCGCCGATTCTGATGTCGACCATTGGGTACATTATTGCTCTCAGAAAGCTGTGTTTAGTGTAAAAACGCCTTCGATGTTAACCATTCGACTTATTATTACCTCGTAATTTTTTTAGTCACACTGCATTATTTGCGACGTACTTTTCTTCAGCATCTCATTCTCATTCAGCTACCTATTTCTCTGTCTACCTTTCCTTTAGCTCCACCAGTATTCTTGGCATGCATAATTATTTTCATTCGCACCCAGGCAATCATTTCCATGTGTGTATTAAATGTATTTTTAATTAATTTTTCCTCAGTCTTGCTCATGGTTGTGATAATATAAAAATGAGGTATGAGTGATTCGAAATAACGGCATTGACCCTGGTCTCTCCTTATCGAATTTTATGGAAAGTGTTACTAATTAGGTCATTGTGCTATACTTGCTTGGACGTATTCCTTTCGTTAGATTCTAGCTCATATAGGAAAGAAAAGGCCAACAGCCTCACTCCTCATCTTTCTTAGTAAGCCTCATTTCATACCCAGAAATTTTGTGGCTTAAGGCGGATGGCTTGAGGTTCAAACTTGTTCCCAAGCAAAAACGTGTCTTCCACTCGTCGGTTGGCTGCTTTATCCAAGTAAGCTATCTAGCCAGAACATTCTGACATGCAGTTTTGGGAAACCTTTTAGGAAAGAGCGAAGTGGTTCGTCCAACTATGCGGCATCGTCCTTTGTGTACAAGGTTGGAAGTGGAATATCCGGGTTCGAGCCAAGTCCTTTGAGGCTATTTTCATGTCCGCTTATTCGTGGAAATTTTCCTAGGAGTGCAAAGTCATCTTCCAGCCTTTTCCTTGTAGGAAATGGTCTCCTGGCTGAATACTCTACATGTTGTAGTATTGCTACCTCACAGGCTGTCACATGTTCACTGATTATATTGTGTTGTTGTACAAGTTGTTTCAAACATGATTGTTGAATAACACAAAGTAGAGCAAACTCTTTCTTCCCTTATTTCATAGAATAACTCTGTATATAGTGTTACCCTTTGGATTTGTGTCTATGGTTACAGCTGCATGGGTATAGTTATTTTCCATAGCGACTCACGTCATGACCTATGTGCAATATCGGAAAAAACTCTAACCATGTTCCCTGCCTTTCTGTTGTTAATCCGTTGACCCCTTTGATTCTTTACAAGTACTCCTTTTTCATCTACATGCAGCGTTACAACTATTCACAATACTTCTTTAATATCGCTTTATAAACTCCATGTGGATGCCTCGGGCGATTTCCTTTGATATTCGAGGGATTAAAAAAAACACAGTTACAAGGGACAGAGAATGTGCAAAGGTCAACGTTTTGACTTTTTTAAATCAACCATTTTTGGCCTTCATGTATCCTGCATCGGTCCTATCAGAAATGTTTCACTTTAACATGCCCTGTTCTGTTTAAATAGTCGGAATTTACCGTGTCGATGGTTTTTATTATGTGTATTTGTACTTTCGGAAGTGTTTGGGGCTCATATCAAATTTTGTTGCTGGATACAACTGTAATTTTATTTATATTCAACAGTATCTTTCTGCAAGGTTCTATGTTTCCTGTACCTGCAAGATTAATGCAGTTTCTTTCAATGTTTGATATCATATCATATGTAATATCTTATGTTTATTTTGGTTTTTTGCACGTCTTTACTTCATTGTCATTTTTATTCGTGCAAAATGACCTTGGCCGTCGACGCACCTTTAATTCAATTCTACTACTATTACATTTTTATTCGTTACGTAATATTGTATTCCATTGATATCTAACTCTACCTAATTCTTGAATGTAATAAAGAATAACAACTATGTTCTGTTACCGAATTACAACTATGTTCTATTATTTTATTTACTGAGTTCTCATTTGAGGTTTTCAGTTGAGGAAAGGACGATTTTATTGTCATGTATTCTTCACTATTGTTAGAAGCGATTGTTATTACAGGTTCTGCATTGTCTAGAGCGATTTTTGATTTACTTCCAGCATAATTCAGTCATTGTTGACCGCATGCTATTTTGCATGTCCTGCCATCTCTTTCATTTAATGTCGATTCATATCTTTCGCAGTATATTTCTCTGCTTTTTTAGTATTTTAAATCGAAAAATCCCAACTATTTTCCATTGAACTACTGAATAAATAGAGTGATAAATAAGGATGCAGTTAATAGTAATGTTTGTAGTTACGCAGCAAATCATTCACTGACGCAAGTTGAAAATTCTTCGAAGAAAAGATATTGAAGGCTTGGGGCTTTGAAACTCACTCAGAGAAAGACAGTTTGCGAAAGATCTAATTGATATCATGCCCGTTGTTAATTCGTTCGGCCCGACTAAGGACGTAGAATAAATTCTATTAATATGCGTGCGGAAATCATTTTAAAGCCTTCATTCCCTAACCAACCACTGGAGTATGTTATGTTTTCAGCGATAGAATACAAAAAAGTCAATTAGCATCGACACATTATGAGATGACTAGGAACGTCTAGGAAAGATATAGTTAGGAACATTTTACTAATCATCGTTATGTTAAGCAATGTATGCAATTCATAATAATTACAACGACAACAGCAATAGCAATAATAATAATAACAGTAACAATACCAACACCAGCAATAATAATGAAACAACAATAAGCCATTATTTATTATTATTATTATGAAATCATAATTATATTATTTTATTCTACCGTATGATTGGACCAATCATTGTGAATTATGCGATTGACATGGAATAGGACGCTAACAGCTGTCACAAACTATTTGTTACCGAATTGTTATCCCAGAGTGTGATAATGGATTAAATAGTCGCATCATGTAAACAGTCTAACGCGTTTAATAATTAGGTTATATATTAGAATCGTCATCATCAATCATAGATATTAATTTGCTGTTATGCAATCACACCGAATCAACTTATTCCATTTTGAATAATTACAATTAGTTACCAAGGTGCCGCAATGTAAAATAAACCCCTATCATTTAATGAATATAAAATGTGATAAAGTTTAATTTAATCAGCTGTTTTTAGAGGAGACGGAGATCTCTATTATTTTTCTCCGAATTCTCTGAAGAAAAGAGTAAGAGAACTTACCGATAAAGATTAAAATCCTTGGTCCTCACTCCATCCCACGGGTTTTCCTCTTGGAAATCTTTCCAAACCGTGCAACCTTTTCCTTACTCACCTTTCCGAGATGCACTCTTCTCCCGTAGATGTCGGGAGCCTCGCTGATGAGGTCATTATGGAATGCCGTCCTCTCTATTTTATTTTTTATTAACCCTTCGCGATGCGATTTAATGGGGCTGTGGCCTAAAAAAAGAGAGGAGCGTCTTCATTTCCCGGGCGTCGAATGTCCTTCACGATCACGCGGTGCACAGAGGCGTTATTTGTTCCGTGTTGGCGTGCTCCAGAGTGCAAATAACGGTGCCCGTTGATGGAGTGGCCACGCTTTAGCTCGCGAGAGCGCACGCCTGTATTGGGAGAGGCGAAAAATTGTCGCGGTGGAAGAGGGCGCGATAAAAACGTGCGGTTTTCTTCTTTTTTTTTTGTATTTTATGAGGTTTCCCCGTGGTGCAGGTGGACTCATAGGGCGTCCTTGCGTGCGAGGAATGTTTCCTTTTTTTGCATTTGCGAATTTTTACGTACAGCGGATTTTTTTTCTCTTGCGATTTTTATTGGAAAATTTCGATTTTTGCGAATATTTATGTTTTGACAAACGTTTTAAGCACATGCGAATATTTTCGCATTTGCGAATCCTCGATATTTGCGGAGATTGGCTTGTTTGCGAGCAAATGGTTACCATTCATGTCGATCTCGTTTCCAGGTGATTTATTTTTTCAAGGAGATTCCTCCTGCGAATTAGGATCCTCCGAAAGTTTTACTGTATTCAACTGTTTTGCGTGGTTCATTTATGAAGGGTGTCCTTGCGCGCGAGGAATGTTTCGTTTTTTATGCAGTTGCGAATTTTAACCTATCAGCGAATTTTTTCTCTTGCGATTTTTTTTTCGGAAATTTCGATTTTTTTGCGGTAACGAATGTTTATATTTGACAAACGTTACGCAATGCGAATATTTTTTGCGTTGGCGAATTCTGAATTTTTGCGGAGGTTGGCTGGTTTGCAAACACCTGGTTACGATTCCTGTTTATCTCGTTTCTAGGTGATTTTTTTTGGTTGGAGATTCCTCATGTAATAATAATATTAATAACGATAAATTTATTCGTCCAAAGACATATATAGTATGTAAAGGGCAAGCCATTGCATTAATTAAAATACAATTAATGAACAACTAGTTAATTACTACTTACTTACAGATAACAAATCTGCATTACATTTGCAATTGTTTATATCATAACAATAGTTTGTGTATTAGTGACCTCTCAAAGTTTTACTGTATTCAGTTTTTTTGCGTGTTTCATTTTTTTAAAAGCCTTTTATAGTCATGTTCGGACTTTAAATTCAGTTTCCTCCTACTTCTTGTTTAGGAACCATATTAAATATCGATGCATTTTACCTGAGATATTAGTCGTTTAACTCTTTTTCTCTTAAGAATTGCGATGTTACCCTTCTGAGAGTACTTTAAGAGTTTAAAAAGTCCTGGAAGTAAGCTTTAGCTCTTCTTGAGTTGTCCTGGAAAGAAATGAAACCGAGCGAGTGTCAAGCAGCATTGTTGCGAGCGCCTAACAATCAAGAATCAACAAACTCAAGGCGCGCAACAATGAGATGTAAAATAACCTTCTGTGAACAACAATCAACGTCGCCGTGGGAACTCGGTCTGTCTCTCCGCAGCTTAAATACGCGTTCTTCCCTAGAAGTGAAAGTTGGGGCGCTATATTTGTTGGGAATTTCCTCAAAAGACGGTATAATTAGTCAGACTGTCGTAGAGGAAATTTACCTTCATTTACATTTCATTTAGTATCGCTATACAGTCTACATTCGATGTATCGTTCCTTAGGAGTTCGGTAAATTTGAAGATGTATCTCTTATGTTGATGTAAAAGATTATCGTCATGTTTATATATTTGCTGTGCCACGAGGCGATGGAATTAAATGACCTGACCATAAGCTAGTCAATTTCAAAATTAGTTCGAGCGCTTTTCCAGGTCATTACACGTTTGGAGACATGATTTTCTATGAAGATATATTGCTGGCCACCAAATTTTACTCAAATTTTATTTATCTCTGTAGATTTTGAAATATCAAATATATTCTCAATGAAATATGGAAGGTAGTCAAGCGATTGTTGAGTTTTCACTGTTGATTTTTATCAATGACTTTAAATTTCGCGCGGCAACATCTTGGTTCGTAGGAATCTCATTGTGATCTTGGGTTAAGAAAATAATTAGTGATTACCAGTGTCGTGAAGAAAATTGCGGGGTATCCCTGAAGCTGCGAGGGTCGTCCAATAAGTCCTTAGAAAAAGATATGTAGAATTTTTTTTATTTTTCAACATAATCTCCTTTTAACTCTATACACTTTTCCAAGCGTTCTCCAACTTTTTTAGGCCGTCCAAAAAGTAGGACTTCGGAAGGTCCTCAAAATAGGCTTTAAATTTCGCGTGGCAACGGCACAATTAAAACTAAACGTCCAGCGATAATATTTATATACTCGTGTCCATCTAATTATACACAGACAATATCTCGTTTCCATGGCGAACAAATTCTTCATATTGTTAACAATGTTATAACAATGTTATTTGCTATAGTGTCATTGTTGTAAGGAACATGATAAGTTATTGGCTTCAAGTTGAAGTTTTTCTGCATGAAGACACTTTGGTACCCGTACTTTGGTACCTTCACGTGCTGCCATCTTTAAAACTGTACCATACAAAATTTCATACTGATTTCATTAGTTAGTTTTAATTCGTCCTATAGAAATATCGGCCCATAATTCGCCTGTTATTTTGTAATCGCATGTTTAAGGAAAGCAGTAGATATCACATTGTACTTCTCACGTTAATTTATGTTTTATTTACTTTTACAAGTGGGGAATAACCCATTCACTTGATTCGGAACTTGATAAATTGATTCGGAACTCGAATTAGCCATAAACTTCCTCCCTTCCCGTATGCAGTTTCTATGGAAACGAGCGAGTTTTTCAGCAACTGGGTCAAGGAGAATGAACTTCCAAGATGTTCTGGATCCGCAAGGAATCGCATTGGTGGACTGCACCTCCCCCCATTCACTTTTCAGTTGCCGTAAAGTGTTGGTTTAACGGCGCGCCAACCGCTATGACGTTAAGGCCTCGCCTTTAATTTAAACTTACCGTGCGAAGATCCCTGATTTCCCCGTGGAAGGAGCAGCTAGGGTATCTTTCCGCTGTTGTATCCCGACGAGTTATGGAAGAGTAGGCGATGTTCCCGAGTTTAAACAAAGGGCTCCGATTGTTTCCATTCGTTTCGCTTCAGCTTGGGTTGCTAGGAGACCGTCCCTTCCCATTGTTGGAGGACTTACACTCTGTAATCTCATTGTGAAACTCGTTTTACATTTTAGTGAATTACACGGCTGTTTGCCTTTCACGCGAAATACCCTAAGCACATAAAACGGGCTCGTTTAATCTTGTTTAAGTTAGTTTTGCGGCTTTGCTCCATTTCTGCTCTTCTACCTTAATATTTATATCGAGTTGCTAGGGACTTGACCTTGTTTTTTTTTAATAGCTCACTTTGTATGAGTGTAATTTCATTTAAAAGTGAGTTTTACATCGAAGCGAATTTAGAATACTCAGCATTTACATTTAAAAATCTGCATGTACCGGGCTCGCGAATAGCAATTTGGGTAACGCGTTCGACTTAGATGAAAGCGATCCTGTGTTCGATTCCCGGTGAGGGTCGGCGAAATGAGTTAAGGGTGTCGCAGCGGACAAAATATTGGGAAGTATTGCTATGATGCCATTTTTTCACCCTTTAATAATTTTTAATTTTTTTATTTCCTCTTGTTTATTTTCCCGAGGAGCCTTAATCTTATTTAAACCGCGATAAGACTGCGGAAATGTATATTTAAAACACTTGTGAAATATGGAGCCATCATTCGCGTTTGATTGTTTACTCGTTGCTAAGCAGCTTGTTTTAAAATCATAAAAGAAGACAGGGTTTTTTTCATTCTTTCTTAATGATTTGTAATATAAATATAATTTAAATTTTTAATTATACCCTAGTTCAATATTTTATCTCTTACCATAACGTTTTTGCATTGTTTTAGTTTTATATTTCTTGATTGTTTCCTAATTGTTAGTTGTATTTCTTAATTGTTATCGTACCTAACGGAAACATTTCATTTTTTCAGGTATGTGCATCCTAGATTACTGATATGCAGACGGTCTTCAATGAATGTTACTTGTACGTATTAGTTATTTTATTTCATATTCATCTGTGTAGATTTTAGTATTAGACACCTTATGTATAACTGGATTTAATGGTGCAAATTAATTTAAGATCACGATACAAAACTAGACTTAGTCCACAATGAGATGGTACAGAGAAATCTAAAATCTTGTTGCATGTGAACTTGCGCTAGATTTTATGAGGAGTTTTATGCATCAAAGAATATTTCGTTTTTCTTGAAAATTGCTCTCTTAAAATAGGTTCTGAGCTCAAACGTGCCGATTTCATGGCGTATTAATTTCGTTTCTTTCGAGTAATTTCGCTTTTATTTTTTTATTCAAAAATTTCCCCTATCCTCGTACTATTCGTGATTTTCCTAGATCATTACCGTTTCGTTTCATATTTCGATACAGTTTTAGTAAACGACTCGGGAAATTATCGGAAAGCTACCTTCTCTGGCTGTAGTAATAAAAAGGTGTTTTCTATTCCTTGAACAAACAGTTATATAAGCTTAAATCCTTCAGAATATCTACAATTAAGCATTAGAGATACTCCTACATCTGTATAGTGAACATCAAAGCCAATCCTATTCTCATTGTCGATTTAAATACGGCAACAATCATTGCTACTTTACATCTAATTATTAGTGACGACACAATCTGAACTTAAGACTACAACCTAATTTCGTGTAACAACAAGACGTTGGAGGTGAGACAACAATGCATTGTTAAGTAATCATAGGACAACAATACGTTAGTATGCATATTTGTTTATTAACACCGTATTTTTTTCAATAACTCTTTCAGTATTACAGAGTTGCAATAGTGTTTACGGTTCAATAGTGCCTAATTGTGAGAATTCATCATTCTTAATGGTGCCTTGATTAAATTTTCGCATAGCTTCCATTTTTACGAAATGTAAAAGGAGTGAAATATTCGTAAGTTTACTTGAAACGAGATATTTCAGACGGTCTTTAGAGATTCGAGCAACGTTTCTTGTGCCATTGCACCCGTGTACAAAAAAAGAGAGGCTGGAGTACCTGCTTTCCAGAGTCTTAATAAGCTCCAGAATCCCGTAAAATATCGTTACGCCGCCGCTCGTAGCCTAGGTTACCCCGAAACGCTTGTTGCCTTTACGGCGTCGTGAATTTCATTTTCTTCTTCGGCGCGCTTAATTGAATCATCTCGAAAAAATACTTTAGAGTGCTCGTCCCCCATCCCTTTTTTTTCCGCGTACGACGCTGGAATAAGTAACGGGGTTCCGCATACTGAGTCATGTTTACGATTCACGCGATTATCGCTTTCGGATACCTCCTACGTGTTTCCTTATGCAGGGTTGCCTACCCAATGGGTGTATGTCGATTACTTTCAGTACGTCTTCACACCTTAGCGGTGGGAAAATGCAGCCGCTTGGTTACATGGCTTAAGCGAAAGGAAAAGTATGCATTATTGCATAATTGGACTTGCCGGTCTTTAACAATGGATGCAATTGTTTAATTAATTGCGGTATTGTTGTGCCAATCGTTGTTGAAATTGAGGATATATTGAGTTTTGCCTTTTGCGGTGTGTAGTGGTGCAAAAACATTTAAATTCTTACATACTATGAGTTCTCTAGTATCCTAGTTACGGCTGGGTACACTCGGGTGGTATTGTTATAAATAAGGATAACAGTAAATTGGGGAGCGCTGGTTTACAATACTATTTTTATATCGCATAGTGTACCATTGTTTAAATCATTGTTTCCTAACAATGAACAGGAATGTAATGAGTCATTGAACATGACCTGTGAGAAGGTACCCTTAATTTGGCGAAATTATATACATACTAGTTCATCTCTAAATATAATGAGTATTGTCAACTTCCTCAATATTACTAATAGCAATGATGCCTATGGATTTTAAAGATTGCCTCAAATTCAATAATTGTAACGACATTATTCTATTTTGTAGCTGTTTAATAGGCTTTAATAATTGCTAATTTTTGATATCTCATCTACTTTATCCTTAATCCTCCGAAAATTGTTCATTATAAAGATAAATTATTAATCATCAATGATGAAATTGAAAATAAATGGCTAATACGACAACGAGCGCGATCTTCGAGAGGCGACGACCAAGCGTTACAAGGAAATAATCGCTAACACAGACAGTTACTTCTGGTCGTTCTTTCCGCATAGCATCAGAGAATCTAATAGAGTATGGATACGGTAAGGTGCTAATACACCCCCTGCCATACGCCACTGGCGGCTTGCAGGGTAAAAATCTAAATCTAAACATCTTGGTTTGCAGGAGTCTCATTGTGATCCTGAATTGAGAACATTTTTGGTGATTACAATTGTCGTAAAGAAAATTGCGGGGTATCACTGAAGCTAATAATAAGGGGTCCTCTATGGATTACAAATGGTACTCCTGCGTTAGGACTTCCGGCATTATGGGGACTGCGAGGTCTCTCAGCAACATGAACTCAAAGCCAGGTTACCATGTCAGTGCTTCCTAAACATTAAGCCGATCAGTTTGCGTCCACAGCAATTCTTTTGTTTTTAGAAAACTCAGAGAAAGTTTGGGAATATTTTAGGAAAGTTTTCGACCATCGTTTCCATAAATTATGAGCCTGCAATGATTAATGCACGTTGCTTGGTTTGATCATTCCATGTTTCGGTTCACGGGTTAGGGAAGTCGAGTCGAAATCACGTTCAGTGACAGGACGTCGATGGAGGAAGAGCAGAAAGTCACTTTTTTGCCCAATTCCAGGCGATTGAGGTCACAGCCGTGTCATAGACGGCGTATTTTTATTAATGACCCTTTTGTCTCCCTCGTGCGTGATTGGTGGACGAGAAATAAAACCGACGTTCAGGCGATCTGTTGGGAAGAAAGGGAACGATTCCTGTTGTGATTTTTCAACAACAGAGGGCATCTTTTTATTTTAATATATCCCCCATATATTTTGCGCCGTGAAAGGCGGTTCAATATTGGACGCTGAGCCATTGTTCCTTTGTTTTATCCTTCGGCGCCCCCTTTCATTAGTGATACAACATAATTACTCGTTTTCGAGCCTGGGAGCGCGTTTGTAAGAGGTCCGCCATTTGTAGTTGTTCGCCCCGGTGACGTGAAAGCTCTGGATGCTTCGAATAGGCTTTGATTTATTGCCAAAATATTCCTTTGTGAGAAAAATGTCCGATATAGCTCCTGCGTCACTTTTGCCATGGGCTGTTTTCAGATATGCCGATGTTTTCCGTTTCCTACAAAAGGATGAGGTTTTCATTGCAAACTGTTCTCAACAGTGAGTCGGTCAACGATGAATTCTCTTGAATTGAAAGTATTGTTTTTTTACCTTGTTAATAGCATTACCTTGTTAAATTGTTAAGTCATCATCATGGGTTAACAATCATAAATTGGATTATAGTAGCTTTTAAAGTCGTCTTGTTCGCCGCTAGTCTACATAGTAGTCCAGACTAGCTAGTCTATTTGCTAGATAGCACTACGCGGTTTAATTGTTTTATAATGGATTAAAAATCATAAGATTGAATTGTTGCAGCTTTCAAGGCCTCTTGATTCCAGCTAGTCTAATTTATTTCTTAAAATTCCCAGCCATGACAATAATCATTACCTTCCTTTCGTAATCTATCCTAGATATTCCTCTGTAATTCCTACCTTCTGCCATTCATTCCAATGCTATTTGCATTGGACTAGAGTGCCTTAGTTTATTGTGGTGCGTGTTTGTATTATTTTTGAACAAACAAACGTAATATAACTGACCCTGTCCATGGATATGGATAAAGGTGTGAAGGAATACTATTAAGAGTGGTACCACTAACAGTGGCTTTAAGTATGAAGGCAAGGGAGATCTGTTGATGTCGAGAATCGAACCCGGACTCCCCAATTCCCGGCTGCTCCTACTAATAGACCAATCGCACTGAATGATTCAAAAGTCGTTGGTACACCCCCTGCCATACGCCACTGGCGGCTTGCAGGGTTAAAAAAATCTTTAAAAAAATCTAAGACATGGTTCAAGAGGAGCAGTCTCCTGTCTAAAACTAAGTTTCTCCCAAAACGGAGTGAGATTGGTTCCAGAAGGGATCCGCATTAGTTTTGCTCTGCCTCGTTTCCTTCAATTCTATCCACAAGCATTTCTCTTTGAAACAGTTCCACTGCTGTCTCTTTTATTTCCTTTTTATCTCGTTTCTCTTCATGCTTCTTTGGTATTCTACTTGTTTTCTGCTTACACGTTTCCTCTATCTCACAATTTTGTTTAGTCCACGTAATTGCAACGCAGTGGCTATGAACAACATCTTTCAGAGCGTGATCGGTAATCCGGAGCTTCCCGTTTGTCTCTGGGCGCGAGTTCCGCGTGCCGAAAGACGGCTTTCGGGGTGTTTTTAAAACTCTAAAACATGTAATACGTGTTAACCAAAATGAATGCCATTATTCATATTCCAACCCCCGTTTCTATCATTGTTCATCAAATAATCGCTAAAACGGGTAGTTACTTCTGGTCGTTCTTTCCGAATAGCATCAGAGAATCTAATAGGGTAGATTAGGTAAGATGTTGGTACACCCCCTGCCATACGCCACTGGCGGCTTGCAGAATAAAAATCTAAATCTACAGTAATAAATCCAAATGCTGCTGGGATCCCCAACCCTTCCCCTATTCTCCAAAAAAGCTTCTGGAGAGAGAATGAGTCTTAAGGCAAGATGAGTAGTTTGCTCTTGCTTTCCTCCAGGATGTTATGAGTCCTCGAATATGCAGCAGACCCACCCTGTGATTTTTCACTGGATTCAGTAGGTAGTTTAGATTTAGATCTATACCCTGAGAGCCGCCAGTGGCGTGTGGCAGGGGGTTTAATAACATCAAGATCCTTACATAATCTAGATTAAGATTTGTACCCCGCAAGCCACCAGTGGCGTATGGCAGGGGGTGTATTAACACCTTACCTAATCTACACTGTTAGCTTCTCTAATTTTCTGCTACTATAAAAGTTATAAATATGAATAATATCGTTCAGCATCACTCATCCGTCAGTATTTTTTATGTTATCTCAGCCATGAACGAAGAGTTTCGAAAAATTCATCGTTTCTGAATTTTTAGGTAAAAGACATTGTAATTCCGGTAAAAAACAAGCGTAATCTCTGAGAGGTATGGGTGAAGCTTTACAACGAAATAGTCACTAAAACAGATAGTTTCTTCTGATCTTTCTTTCCGCATAGCATCAGAGAAGCTAATAGGGTAGATTAGGTAAGGCAAGGTGTTCCCCCTGCCACACGCCGAAAGGCGGCTTGCAGGGTATTTATGTAGATGTAGATATTAGTGCACCCCCTGCCATACGCTACTGGCGGCTCGCGAGGTATAAATCTAAAACCTAAACTGATGCGAAATAAAACGAAGGATATATTTTTCTTTATCATATAAGGAAAGAAATACGAATAATATTCCACTTTACAATATAGAGCAACCGGTATTCGATGAGGTCTACAGCTAAGAAAACACTGGGCATTCTTCCATAGTTATAAAATCTCAGAAATTTCCTTCGAGGTCCATTAATCCGCAATGCTATGTTCCGAAACTTCTCCTTCGGCCCACCATTTTTTATTCTTCTGCCTCACTTCCTTTGGAGGCGATGTCTTCCTTAGCGAAGCGAAAATTCCGCTTTCAAAGAACATGACTGAGTTTCGAAAGATGAGAAAGAGATGTGTTACAGAGCGAAAGATTAAAAAAAAAAGTTTTTATCTCCAAGCGCATGCTCAACCGACTGTCTGTTGAAAAAAACACAACTTTCCTTACGTCACAGCTCCGGAGTAGTTTTCTCTTCAGATAAGAAGTTCCGTAAGCTGGAAACAGAATCATCAAGGAAGGAAAATCAGCCACGGTTGGTGAACGATGTAGTTCTTCACTTGTTTCTGCAGAAGACAAATGCTCGCTTCATAAAGGACTGCCCACCGGTGCCAAATAGGTCGACCGGCTGCATTAAGACACGCTCCGCTGAAATTCGACTGCAACAAAGTAACAATTTCATACCGGAACAATTTCGTCACAATGGAGCGCAACAGGTGCTCAGTCCTTACGCGCTCCTGGATTTAGTTATCGCGTAGGTAATTGTAGGCGGTATTGTTGCGCAACTGTTGCTCATTTAGGAGGTGCCTTAGGTTTGGCATTTAGTTCCGTGTTAATTCATTAGCAAGTTTCTGTAGGGCGGATGTTGATTGATGGATGAGAGCTTTTAGATTAAGTGGATTACGTTGTTGTAGTTGTAAACGAAGGAAATCGACAATGCGTTGCTAGGTTATTCAGTAACTATACTTGATGATAATAGGCTAAAAAAATAGTCCGAACGCCCGGTGTTTTCACCCCCTGCCACACGCCGTAAGGCGGCTTGCAGGGTATTTATGTAGATGTAGATGTAGACAATCTGTCTAAGAAGTATTCAGCTCTAAGGCCGGTTGGGACCTACAACCAACTATGAAGAGCTAGGAGAGGGAAGTGAGGCTTACTAGGCAAGATGAGGAATGAGGTATTTTGCCCTTGCTTTCCTCACTGTGCACAATGCTATCTGCAGAACAAGCCCACGTTAGTGATGCATAAAAAGTAACGTTTTTCGTAACATTGAATAAGGAGAAACTTTAATTATTGCCGTTATTCAGTACAACTCATACCTCAGTAGCTTTCATATCATCACTGCTATGAATAAGACTGAGTCAAAAGACTTCTTGTCGTTCTTTCCGAATAGCATCAGAGAATCTAATAGGGTAAGGTGTTGGTACACCACCTGCCATGCGCCACTGGCGGCTTGCAGGGTAAAAGAAAAAAGTATATAAAAGATATATTTTCCTCTATCTCGTGCCAAGAGACGAATGATAAATATTTCATTCATCAAGATTTAAACCTGCTAGACAATAATCCCTAAAATATACAGCAACTTCTTTTCCTATTTTTACGCAGGGCATTAGGGAAGATGACAGACTAGAGATAGGTTGGGATGTTTGTTTTAATATACCCTTACAGCACGCCAGTGGCGGTCTGAGGGGGTGATTAAGTATAAATGGAAGCAGAGGGATGTTCTTAGGTTCAATATGGAGTGGAAATGTATTGCCGAAGAAAGTGATTGATGGCCGGATGCCTCGAAAAAGGCTGAGCGGAAGACAAAGACAGAAGTTTGTTGCGTGAATGCAGTAAGGGTGGGGCTGGTTATCCAAGAATTGAAATATTTGGAAATTAAGTTGGAAATGCTGGGGAACACGAATGTAGCGAAAATTCTGCATAGCTATTCAGTCGGTTGTTTCACGTTCTTAGATAAAAGAAAAGCTATTTGAAAGAGTGGGATACGAGTTACGTCTTACGCGAGTTAACGCACAAAGATGTTGAGTTGAGTAATAAACGCCGTTTCCTCATTTGAACCGATCGTGATTGTGATATGGAACATCGTTCGATACAGTGAATCCGGAGAAAGTGGGCATACGTATGCGTGTTATAGATGATAGAGATTAATAATACTGAATAATAAAATAATAATGCAATAATAATTGCAATGCAACATCAACAATAATAAAATAATTATAATATAATTGTAGTAATAATGAAATAATAATAATAATAAAATGATAATGTATCAAAGAATTTCTCCATATGTGAATTCTAGAGAAATCAGTTGCTTGGTAACGGACTCCAAAAATTTCATACTATTGCAGTAATTTGCGAGAACGCATGACTCTCAGTCAATTAAAGCAGGCTATCAGGTAAATTGTTCTCAGTAATTCTCTCATGAATAAAATGCTGAAATAATTAACGCTTGGGTCAAAGGACGACAAAACTTATTTTTCGTTTTTCTTGAAAATTGCTCTCTTAAAATAGGTTCTGAGCTCAAACGTGCCGATTTCATGGCGTATTAATTTCGTTTCTTTCGAGTAATTTCGCTTTTATTTTTTTATTCAAAAATTTCCCCTATCCTCGTACTATTCGTGATTTTCCTAGATCATTACCGTTTCGTTTCATATTTCGATACAGTTTTAGTAAACGACTCGGGAAATTATCGGAAAGCTACCTTCTCTGGCTGTAGTAATAAAAAGGTGTTTTCTATTCCTTGAACAAACAGTTATATAAGCTTAAATCCTTCAGAATATCTACAATTAAGCATTAGAGATACTCCTACATCTGTATAGTGAACATCAAAGCCAATTCTTTTCTCATTGTCGATTTAAATACGGCAACAATCATTGCTACTTTACATCTAATTATTAGTGACGACACAATCTGAACTTAAGGCTACAACCTAATTTCGTGNTTTATCTCAGAAGCATACAACAAAAACGCAAATAAACTCAAAGATCCCGAGCAAATTTTGTCCGAGCCAATGTTCTGCCGGGAAAGCTCAACGGACAGAGCATCCGACCGGCAATTGGGAGACTCGGGTTCGATTCCCGGTCCCGTCAGACTTTTTTCAAATTCATTCTTCCTTGGGATTTTTCCTGGGTGCGCACCATCTTGCGGTAGATCGCCCTTGCCCGTTTTCTATTAAGACAAAGAATTAAACCCTCAGATTTATTTAATTTTGTATACTTCTTATTAGGCAGGACAATTAGAGAGCACAAGGAAGATTTTATTTTTATTGCATTGTTGCAGAAAACATTTATTATTGCTGTATTGTTGTATAGAGATTTTTATTATAATTGTATTGTTGTGTATGTACATTATATAGTTTAACTTGGGCGAAAGACAGTCCCTCTATAGTTTTTACGTAGATTCCGCGTAACATTTATTTCTAGATAATAGAATCTGATGATATTTAAGGTTTCCTTAGGCGTGGTATTTCTTTGTGAATATTAAAAACCAAAGGAAAGCATTACTTAAATGCCCTCTAACGCTGATAGATATTTGAAAACCAAAGGAAGTTGAAAAATAAATCTAGGAATATAGGAATATTTTCTTATTCCGTGTAGGCGTGATGTACTCTATTAATTTATTCATCGGTCTTACCGTGTAAAAAAGTAACGATTTTAATGAAAGAGTTATTAAAAAATACATAAGCATAAAAAGTATATCGGTTGATTTTCATGACGATTTCTTTATTTATTCATCCCGAAATATGCTCAGCATTTTATGTGTACATACTGTAATATGGTTCCTTCAGTTTTACTTAGTACAAGTCACAAAAACTTAATTCTTAATTGCCAGAAATTACTTAGAAACTTCAGTCCTTAAAAAAACTTTGTTGTACTATTATAACTTTTGTTGAAAATAAAGCGTTTTTCAATGTTGAATGAAATTGGTATGTTTTTGTTTCAGAAATAAATGTATTAGACTGGTAACCTACCTATTTAAACCAATGAGTCATCAACCAAACCTTCCCAAACTAGTTTATTTAACCTTAAATTACTTAGAGCGAGAAAATTGAATTAAACCATTGTTACACTTTGAGAATGACGATCTATAGGACGTTTTTGCGTCATCTTGAACACAGTAACTTCTCAGAAACATCTGTTTATTTTTTCAAATCGAACTGTGAATTGGCGTAGCAATTTCGCTCCTAGGATAGACGAGAGCAAACACTGAAACTAGACAATTTCATAAGGCCTATCCCCAAGGGAGGAAGGCAGCCTAGAAGCGGTAAAATGGGTTTTGCGGTTTGAATAGATGTCGCCTCTATGGCGGAAATTGCCTCAGCCGCGTCTCCTTGGAAGCGAATGCAATCGAATGGGTAGTTCAGAGAGAGAGAGAACGTCTTTGCCTGCGGTCGTCTCCATGGTTACATCTTCATCCAATCGCTAGAGAGATGCAGCACCTGCGTATCCCGATTCTAGGCGACGAATGGATTAATTGGGCGAGGATAAAAGAAAAATCCTTTAGACCAGGGTTTCCCTTGTGGATAGGAGTCCTTAATGACTGGTGCTACACTGCGTTTTCTAAAAACGTCCGGTTTCTCTTAAGAGAGTTGTAACCATGGAGATTTCGGGGTCAAGAAAGAAAAATAGGACATATGTGAGGTTAAATTTTCCTTGTTGGGGAAAGAGGTATATACATTTTTTTTTTCGTTATTTTTGTATTTTTCCACTTGATAATTTTTCCTATTTTTCTACAATACAATTTTTTCAAAATTAGCGATCTTTTCTCACAGGATCCAAATTTGCCAATAAAATTGTTCATTCCAGTTTATTTCCTCTTTTTCTCTAATTTCACTTCTAATGTGAATATAGGATGAACAATATTTTTGTATTTTTCCACCTTATGATAATTTTTTCTATTTTTTACATTACATTTTCCTACCTTTTTTTTAAATTAGCGACCTTTTCTCAGAGGGTCCAAATTTGCCAATAAAATTGTCCATTCCTGTTTATTTACTCGTCTCTAATTTCACTTCGAATGTGAATATAGGATGAACAATATTTGAATTCATCCTCATTGTTTTCCATTATTATGTTCCATACCACAGTATGGTGCTTAATTATCCCGTTGCCTTTCTTCCACTGTTGACTCGTAGCTACATTCTATTGTCATATTTTATTCAAAATAATCGCTGAACGTCTGATTACGTAAGGCCTTCAAAAAGTTCCCGAATGATGCTCATTGTCGTTCGACGAAAGCTATTGTTACTCCTGACTGTCGCGCTCCTGAGCTTAATAGATGTTTGGAAACAATTCCTAAGCCGAATATCGGCAGGTGGAACTCGTGAAGTTCCGGATTACCGATTTCTGGAAATTACCCTATGCGCATATCGGAAAAAATGTCTCTATTCTCAAGGGTTCCACAAAGGGACTTGACTTGTTGGGATTTTTCATTGTTAAATACTTGCAACAATAGTTTACGGCAATGTGTCTAATTCAGTTTTAAACTATCCCTCAAGTAGCCAAGCTTACTTTTAAGAACGTTTTCTACTCTCTTCATCCATTTTCTATTTATTTTTAGGTCTTCTGGAGGAATGAATTCCACTGATTTCCGTCCCTGCCAGAATCAGTGGAATTCGGGCTTTGATCTCATCGACTTATTTAATTAATAGAATTTGATTAACATTGCAACTCGTTATAAATTTAATTAAGGTTTATTCCGTTTGCGTCCCGAATCGCCTTTCATCGCGTAGATTTGTGCCAATATTCAAATCTCTTTTCAAATACGAAATGCATTCTCTCTGCTGCTGGGCTACATTTTTAATCAGATTGAAAATGTGGTTGGAAAAGAAAGGACGGTCGAATACGGCCTTTTACATCAGCCCACTCAGGGGACTCTCAAGGGGGGGGGGTCATAGGTCACGCAGACCGGAAACTGTAATGGAATTTTAATTAACTAACGAGCTCGCCATGAAAGCAATTTTACGTTTATCCCCATGCAGCTCTGGAGCGGAAAACGCAGCAAGAAATCGAGAAATTTCGAATTCTCCTTCTCTTAATCAACGATAAACACCGAATTATGAAAATGGCGGCGAAAGTGGTATCGACTTCGACTCCCTCGCGCGGCATAATTGCGAATCTTTCATTTCGGGTGGAAAATTGCCGTATGTGGGGGGAATTCTTCGAACACGGACCGCCCCATCAAGTCCCCGCTCTTATTTATAGGCGGCGTTGTTGTCGCAGGATTTATTCCCGTATTTATGTATTGCTACCATTAAAAGATGGCTCTTAAATCTCCCCAGTTGTTAAACCGCGCGGGTCACACAGCTCCAGAACGCATTAGCCCCTGGAAAGTAAATAACTCGACCGAAAAAACACGAAAACGTCGTGATATATCAAGGGGGAAAGCGAGTTCGGACTATAACTCAAAATAATATGTGCTCTCCGTTGCTCCGAACTTGTTTATAGCCCCCGGTTCATTTGTTGCGCGCGCTCGCCGCCACGGGGATAATCTACGATTGTTGTTTTGCCGCCCTCTTGCGCTCTCCAAGGAAACGGAAATTATCTCTAAGCGGCAATAATCGGATCTCGCGAGGTGAGGCGCATTTGGTGAATTAGGGTGGAAGAGGGGTTCTAGCGGGGATAATTGATCAAGGTCGATTTTGGTCGGGTCGGTAAACCTAATGCGCGTTTAATTTGGGGGCATCTTTCGGCGATTATGGCGAAAGGACTTTTAACACCTGGAATTACTGCTGCTATGGACGATCCGTGGCCGTGCATAACCTTGTTAAGGCTCTTCCAGTGGGGGGTTGAAGGGTTAGCTCCAGAGTGGGCGTTTAGTATTCATGGTTCGAGTAGAAAGTTCCATTCGTTTAGGACTGAATTAAATTGGTCGAACATTTTCGACGAGTATGTTAACTTTTAGTTCGGCGTTATTCATCGCTCGGGAGATTTTTCAATTATTCCGTGTTTAATTGGGAATGAACCCCTTCGAATATTCAGGAGTCGAATTTCAGTGTTTTTGGGGCAGGTGAAATTTTCCATCTGGTTTCAATTAAACGGTTCCTGCTTCCGTATTTTGATGCTTGCAATTTTTCATTTGTTTGTTTTGTACAGAATAGCAGCGAATACAAGGCTTCTCTAGGAAATAATAGATGCTGGCGTCGGCGATTGTTGGTCGATTTTGACATTGTTGATGAAAAGTCAACGTATGCGACACCTTTGATTGTTGGGCGACGTCGTTATTGTTGGGGATTAGTCACTGGTGGCGACAGCATTGGTTGTTTGTCTATGCGCCGTGGGAAAAGTCAACAATAGCAACATCTTTGGTCTGTGGGCGATGTTGTCATTGTTGTTGAAAATTCAACAATGGCGAGACGATTATTTACACGCATTCCAGAAACATCGAATTGCAATATGACTGAGCCGCTTAAGTTCAAGTTCTAACTCTTTTATTTCTCTTTTTATCCCGCAATATCTGTAACTGGAAAGTATTCTGAAGAATACTGAACACGAGCAAAATAAAGAAGTTACCTTGGAAACTGATTTATAACATATCGATAAAAAACTATACATCGAGAGCGAAATGTTGATAGATGTACAACAATTTGTGAGCAGCATTAAGTTTGGTCTCAGGAATAACAGTGATAATGAATATTACTTGGTGAAATGCTGAAAATTTTGAATGTGTTGATTGAAGTCTTGTGGTTCTCTATTGGTGTATAAGTATTCGATTCTTTTATTCCTAGTCTAGACCGCAAGACTTTCTGGGAAAGGACTTCCACCTTGGTTCAGAAATTCCGGGATGACGTTTAGATGCGTGCTTTGATGAAACTAACGTGGAGAAAAGTAACGGCGTATTTTATTCACAAAATTGTCTTGCGATCATCACAAGAATTAGAACGGAATCCAAGTTAATGAATCGACCGTTATGTTTTTCAGGTATATTTTTATCGTAACTTTGCTTAGCGTGATTTATTATAAATTACTGCTATTCGTGTCTTAGGCAGCCTACGGCCGCGATAGAGGGTTTTCACATAGCCAAGTAAGGAGCACTTTCCACTTCGATGAAAGTGGGTTCGATTCCCGTGGGGCTACGTGTGAAATTACCTCAGTTTTCGAAGCACTTTAACCATAACAATACTACTGCTAGCTGCAATTCATCTATGCTTACACACAGAATTGAAATCTGAGGATAATTTCCTTGGTAGATGGGATTTATACTTCCTGTGTATGAATTGTTGCATCGTTTCTAGAAAGTTTCTGTGTTTGCATCGTTGAATTGCTACGTGTATTTAGATTCGATAAACATCTTTATGTAGCGCAAATATCATACTCCTTCCTCAGGTGTTTCATGCAAACTATCGTATACAAATATAAAATAGACATTAAACCTTGTTTTTATTTTTACGGTGAAAGTATGTTGTTATCATGAACGAATTACTTTTTGCAATCTTATCTCCATTAACTGAAGTGATGTTTACATTTATTGTGTTTACGCGTGATTAAGTTAATAATTAGAGTGACACTCAACAATGATATGTTTATTACTATTTTTATAATTATTTTTGTTAAAAATAGAGCCGAGGAAAAAGTAGTCTACCAACCATTTTTGATAAGAAGGAATAATTAGTTTATACATTAGCAATACTACAATATAGACGATTTATTATTATTATTTCTAGAATTAGACCTTAAAACATTCCCATAGCAACGCACGGATGAGATCGAAACGTTGCCGATGGAGATCCCTTATGAAGTAGATGGCATGCAGTATAGCAACTTGAATCCATGAACTGCGTAGAAATCATATAAGAATCTTAACGGATGTAAGAATGCATTATTTATTGTATGTCTGTGTAACATACCGGACGAGCATCTCAAAAACCCTTGTGGCAGTACTCCATAGAATAGAATGGTATCCATTAAAGATCCTTCTTACAATTCGAATCGAATCAAACCTCCAAGGACGATTCCATGACTTAGGGGGAAAATCATTATAAGGTTATCATTTCCGGTTTCCCAAGGGAGATGGAAATATCTATGGAAGGAGGGACTCTGGAAACCCACGGCGCGGAATGCGATATCGGGGTCATCTTCGGAGGGCATTAAAGTGGCCTTTTTATCCAGGGAGGATGTCAGGCAAATTGAATAGGGGTTTGACGGTAGGAAGGTTCCTTGTGGGACTCCCCATCCATAGATGGCAATTTCCTCCGAAGGGAAGGGCTGTCATGGGTTTGAGGCTTGGAATTGACGGGTGAAAGAGAGAGAGTATTCATAGCTCCCTTTCGAACCCCGTCCGGTGCAAGTGGGCGGAAAAAGGGTTCCATTCAAGTCATGCGAATTGGTCGTTAAGTCCCCCTGGTGAAGTTGACCTCTTGAGGGATATTAATCTTTTTGTCGGATTTGCGAAATGATAGGTCTTGTCGGTATCTCACTGAATGGATGCAGAGTTCGAACAGCTTTTATTTCAGTGTCACTCCGATGAAAACGACAAATTTCTGTTCTATCCCGGTTTTACTCGCCAGCCACCGCTTTATAGATAAAAAACTGTACGACTTAAGTCCATTCCTAGGCGTCGGCAAATCGGGTGTCGGCAAATCGGGTGTCGGCAAATCGGGCGTCGGCAAAACGGGTGTCGGCAAAACGAGATGTCGGTCAAATGGGTCCTCGTCCAAATGAGATGTCGATCAAAACATTCGTCGTTAAGCTGATTTGAATGCGAATCGAATGAGAAACAGAGTAAATAACGAATTCCTGTTTCGGTTCAGGTCCACGATAATTAATTTTTCGATTCCGGTTCGGTTTACATTCCGACATTTATAACAGTTGCCGTCGGTTTCATTGTTGTCGTGCAGGTGGAAAAAGGATGAAAGTAACGAGGCGGTTTCCGCAGGTGTCGGCAAAACGGGATGTCGGTCTAATGGGTTGTCGCTCACATGAGATGTCGATCAAATAAGGTGTTATCTACACGAGAGGATCCCTTTCTAATCAACTTTGTCAGGACGACAGCTTCTCCTTCAGTTAATTTAGGTCAAATTGTGTTTTGTCGGTCACGGTGGCGGAAAAGGAAGTTCCGCAGCAAAGTATGATTATCAGATTGCTCACGAAATCTTTTTCGTCTCATATTAATAGGAAGTTCTTCCCAGATATAATCCGAATCCACAAAGCATGAAGGAAGACCCAAAATATTTTATCTTGTTTGAACTTATCTTCTTCCTTCTTGTGGTACAATACAGCCTATGACACTGACCGCATTAGTTATTTAGTATTTAACAGGATGTTCAGTTCCACCATCCGGGTATGTGGTCGCCCTTAGGCAACGTAAACACGCTAACAAGCTTTCTTAACTGTGGACATTTTCCGTTAAAACAATCAAACAAGTTTCAACAATATGTGATAACAATCAGTAATAGTTACACCCTTTATTTTCAAGGATACGAAGAAACGGCTAAGTTTTTAATATTTTTTCATGTAGATCTTTATAAATTACTCTCCTGTTCAAAGAATGATGCCCGATTAATTGTTGCTCCATGAGGCGGTTGCTTAACTAACAATAAACAATCAAACAAGTTTCAACAATATGTGGCAACAATCAATAATAGTTACTTCCTTTATTTTCAAGAATAAAATGAAACGATCAAGTATTTTAATGTTTATTGTTGTAGATCTTTATAAATTACTCTCTTGTTCAAATAATGATGCCCCATTAATTGTTGCTCCATGAGACGGTTGCTTAGGTATCCGATACGATTTTCTTGAATATCTTCACCGTATCGATATTTCATAAGTTTAAGGACAACATCGTCTTAGAATTTCGTAAAACACGATTTTATTGGTGTGATTCGTAAAAATATGGGTAACAAGTCACCTTGAAACTTAGCCGTTTCAGTGTACTCTTGGCAATAAAGGGAGTAACTATTATTGATTGTTATCATATGTGGTAGAAGGTAGAGAAGTCGTCAATTGTTGTTCCCTAGAATTTTCTTTACTTTATTTCAGAAAAGACTGTGATGCATTCATAATAATAGAAGATGTATATACGTGTATATTAGTCCGAATTTCTTTTTGTAATTGTTACTATATTTTAGACACGTTAGTCGTTTTCATTCTTTTAATGACGGGATTATTTTAATTCTCTTGTGAAGTACGGTTATTATGTATTTGTTTAAAATTCTGATGCTTTTATTGTCCAATTAAATCACTCAATTGTTAGATTTAAATCATGGATGTGATAATTGATGCAGTGTCTTTTGTAGACCTTGGTTACGCAGTATAACTTAAAACCGTAAGGTTAGTTATGATTTGAATTCGTTTAAAAGATGGGTATAGGCTCACAGAGGAAATTGGTATAATAAAATATGCATTACCTACCTAAATATGCATATCTTTAGTAAATTTACATTTATGCTGATTTCCGTTCGTGGTGCATCAGAATATCACTCGTTTAGGAGTTGTAATTTTCATTGTGTTACAATACTGAAATTTTGGTGATGGAGGAACGGAATTTCTTGGTTTACAAACATATGTTTGCAATCGCATGACGCGAAGTTGCCAGCCCTTGAATTATCAATAACAATCACCTCGTGAATTTTAAATTATCCTCCCGATCATTACTATTTATGGAACGATTGAAAGTTAAATGAAGCAATTCAGGGTAGGCAACATAAAAAAAGTTACAGTCGCGGACGCACGCAAATCGCAAGCAAGGGCATTAAAAATAGAAAATCGAGATGATTTGTTTGCCCCGTTCGATATCGTCATTGTGTGGATTGTCATTAGCAACGCATTTCGCACGAAATTAAACATTCAGCGCATGGAGATCATTAAGAATTCAAGCTTTTAATGACCATTTGTGGTAAATTTGGAATGGTCATCATTGCTTCGCCGAAATAACATAAATTCCCTCTGAATAATGTGGTGTACGCGGTGTGAATTATTGATTCGCGTGAATGTTCGTATGATTTAAACTTATAAGTTTTGTCCTTTGATAAGATTCAAATATTTTGGCAGTAGTAATTGTCTTTGGATTGCTCTCTAGTGAATTCTAGTCTCAAGACTACAGGTTTGAGAAATTATGATTTTAGAGCTATAACCGATAATGCAGTCTTGTTGAAAACTCAAAATAACGTTACCATGGCAACGCCATCATCATCAACATTATTAATATTAGTATTTATTGAGTTTATGATTGCATCGCGTTTTACTTCCACCATCAAATTATCAAATTAAGCTGTAGTGATTAACAAGCCTAAATTTTTGTCTCTCCATGGTAACCTTAATGTTTGTTTATTTAATTCACATTTGTTTGCATTGTTGTGGATCAAGCAAGCTAATCACGTTGTTTTGGAAACACCGAATTGAAGGAACGTATTCCGGTAAACCCCTCAACCAAGTACGTTTAGCATACAAATGTAACATAACAAAACAATGTAAACATAACGCGTTGTTTACGATTAAAAAGGCAATTCAAAATTCCGTAATTTATGGCTGAATTCTCGTAAAATATTTCTGCTGAGTTATTTTTTATCTAACACAAGAATCACTTTCCCTTGATTTAATAAATTTTATCACCGCTATTTTTAAACTTTACGATTTTTTTTTGCAATAAAACGAGATTGAATTCAGCTTTACAAGCAGGCATAGCTGCTAGGAAAAAGATTTAATATTTTATCAACCTTTCCATTCGGAGGTATGATTTCATGTTATTAGTTCGTGCATCATTCCATCCTTTTCCATTATTTTTTATGGCCTCCGATTCGCTCCGAGAATGACGGAGAGCGCCATTCTTTTGTTTTTTTTATTCTTTCTTTTTCATTTAAATTCCGAATCGATGTGTATATTTTCTTTGGCGTTGCAGTCACTCGTTGGAGTTCACCTTTTATTTTTTTTTTGCATGCCGTACGTTGAATTTCAAACAGGCATTAATTAGCAGACGCTTCGCGCGACCTCTACGTCCCGCCATATAGCAAAAAAGAATTTTGACTCATCGATTCATGCGTCATTGAATTTTACCTTTGAATTTTGTGTTTGGAGCCGATGAAAAATATGGAAACATTTGGGTGATGTGATGCGCAATCATATATCGTTTTTCTTTCCAAATCGCAATTGCTTATCTCGGTTTGAATGCACCTGAAAGTAACTGTAATTATTTATTCAGGGATTTTCCTTTGTTGTAAATTACGTAAAGATGCGTATATTACGTAAGATATCAAAATAAATAAATGGGGTCTCTAAATAGTTTGTTAAATAGTTATTTTATTTGTTTGTGAAATTGTGCTGGGAGGAAATGGAGTTGGAATGTATTTCTGTATGGTACGTGCTTGTCTATAAGATTAATTGTTTCGCCCCTTTTCTTTTCTTGAGGTCTCCGGACAGCCAAGCGCGTTCGCTTTCGGCGAAAGCGGTCCCGGGTTCGATTCCCGGTGGGGGCCAAAATTTACTGACGCAATGGAGTCTGACATGAGCCAAGAACGGAAAGTTCACCCCGAACAAGTCCCATCGAGGGAGAAACGGGGAAGATAGGAGAGACCGATCAGATATGATAAAGCAATGTGTGCTTCTTTTCTTGGAGGTTATTGGCGATTGTTGATATTTGGACAAATTGATTGTTGATATTAAAAAACTCCAAAAACATCAACAATGCTCCATCAGTCATTGCCGATGGTTTTTGGAGTTTTAAAAAAACATGAATTAACTTAACCATCCATGGCTTCTTCCATTCTAAATTGATTGTTGTTGGGTCTCTCGGGTAGCCGACTGGGCAACGCGTTCGACTTCGATGAAAGCGTTCCCGAGTTCAATACCCGGTGAGGGCTCTAGTGATAAATGACCTCAGCCGTCGAAGCCCTTTTAACAACATTACTGATTGTTGTTTATGAAAGCTTTCGTCGTAGATTATTATCAATAATCTCATTATTTTATTCCTTGACAACTGCAGAGATGATGTCACGCCAAAATTATTATTAAATTAGCGTCTAATTGCTGTTAACAGTTCATGGGTACGCCGTTAATTATAGTAGTAGTACAACAGTGTATAATTAGGTTGTCTTATTAATGACCTACGACATTCACAACTTAATGTATATCTACATGGATGCACATTAAGCTCTAAGTATGTGAATTATTTAGATTTAGATAACTATCTAACTTACAGCCATATCCTTTTGAACCATTTCGTAGTGTTTAAATTATTTGAAGGATTATTAGCAGCACCATTTAACTTACATGCATATTACTTGTAGACTCACTAAACAATAGAATCAGACTCTAAAAGCAGAAACGTAGGTTTGTTTGTAAACCATAAGATAATTATATGATTCATTAGTTGCACTATTCACTTGTGTATTAAGTTCGACAATGCAGAGAATGCACACATTCTACAATGGTTTATTACGGGACTGAGACACGATTGTTTAATTGTTGGGAACACGAACGATTGTTGGCGATTGTTAGAGTGAGAGTGATTGTTGAGAAATAAGTCTAATTTAAATTGCAAGAGTTAATAAACAGGTTATTCTTCGAACCGTCTTTTCCAAAAGAGGGTAATTCTAAGTGGTAGCTAATTACCAAATTTACGATCTCTTTCACGACAGTGTAACAGCGAAAAAAGAAAATTCCGGAAACGTCGTAGTTTATGACCCGTAATGTTGGCAAGACTGCCCCTCATCTCTCTCTTCTTATGGCCCTATTACGTTTTCAAAGCAGTACCAACGCTGACGAGAAAAAGGCAGCGGGAGAAATATCGTATTGGAACGTAATTACCGTAGGAAATAAATGGCGGAGAAAATGGCCGAGGTACCTCGATAAACTACCCATAATTCGCTTTTCAAGGAGGCGTATTCCAAGGGGAAAGATAAACTGGCATTTGGATCGCCAAAGTGGCCAATTACACATAGGTACCCTGCGCCGTAAAGGCATAATGTATAGGAGAGGTATTAACGTCGTCAACGGACCCTTAAGCATTTCCCATCTGTATGATATAGACTGAGAATATCCCAGAAAGGGTTTGGCCGTTCCTTTTCACAATGGGAATGTTTAGAGCGAATGTCAGGATTTAGTGACCCGCACGGCGTTCGTCGACGAAGCTGGAGGTTTTATAAAGAAGCTTGAGGAAGTGTTTCAGGGACAGACAACCCGAGATTGCGTCCATGGAGCTGTAGAAATTAACAATTTGTCGCTATCCGTCTCCATGGAAACGAATATTTTACCTCTCCAGAAATTCAATCAAGAATCGTTCATTTTGACGTCACAGTTGTTTATATATTTTGCAAACTTGAGGGGTCAAACGATGTAATTCATAATGTGCCCCTGCCACACGCCGAAAGGCGGTTTGCAGGGTATTTATGTAGATGTTGATGTAATTCATAATGCATCGTAAAAGATATGAATTTTTTCACGATGTCGTCCAACCGGAAGTTAAATTTTTTGCTCTTTCTATATATTTATGCGATTGATAGAAAAACCAAAGGACAATACCAAAGGACAAACGGAGACAATGGAGGTGGTCGGGGGAGATAGGGTTTTGATCAAAGCGATGAAACGACGGCAAAGTAATTGAAAGAATGTATGGAAAAAGACAGGAAGACACAGGTAAAAGATTTCGAACGATTCAAATCGCAGGATAAGCTGTCAAGAAATAAAAGGAAGATCGTTAAGAAGGGAGTCTTGGGGTACATGGACCACTGATGGACACCTTTCCTCAATGAGTTCACAGATCACAAATATTCAACCGAAAATACCTAGCATAAATACCAAAATCTATAGATGGTGAAATCGTAGCCATCATTCAATGGTCAGCCTACGTTCAGTTTTCTCCACTGTTGGTCATTGTGGCCAATTATTAGCTTTCCGTAAAGGGAAGAGAGATTACAATTCAGGAATTTTTTCGATTATAAATCCAACTTCAGACTTACTTAATCGGTCCTGATAACATGTCTTGATGAATGAAATACTTGTCATTTGTCTTCTGGTGCAGAATAGAGAAAAATGAATCTTTTATTTTTTTCTCAGTCTTGTTCATGGCTGTGGTGGTACTAAAGCTACTGAGGTATTAGTGATGCTGAATAATAGCATTATTAAGGATTCTCCTAATGCATTGTTGCGAAAAGTGTTACACGTAGATGGATTGTGCTTCACTAACGTGGGCTTGTTGTGCTTATAGCATTCTGTCTCAGAGAGGAAAGCAAGGGCAAACTACCTCACTCCTCATCTTGCCCAGTAAACCTCATTTCCCTCTCCTAGCTAATCGTACCTGATGCTAGAGGGGATGAGTTCCCAACCGGCCTATTAGGGAAGAGGAGACTTTGTATCAATCTCTCCCAAATAAAGTTATTGTTGTTAATATTATTGTTGTTGTTGTTACTATTAATAATACGCTTATTGTTATTAATTCATTATATTGTTGTCGTTACTACTATTGTTACTCATTATAAAATAATTATACAATATTTCTATTCGTATTCATTAATGTACTATTTTAATTAACTGTTAAATTTTTCATATGTCTTTTTAGTAAGTGTCATTTTCTATATTCTCTCGATATTCGATATTTACCAGTTTCTCACAGTGTATTCTTGCAGTTGCCACTTTTTTATGTTATTTTATTTTTGTAATTTCGTTTTAATGTTTTATCTGATGTTTCTGTCTTATCAATTATTTCCTCATGGTTTATTATTGCAGTTTTTCCTTTTTATGATTTTATTTTATTATTAATTTGTAATTTTGTTATATTACTATTGATTTTGTAATTTCCTTCTTATACACAGCTTTCTTAAACATGTTTTAGCTTGAACAATCAGTAGGTTTGCGCAGGTTTTTCACACCCCCCTTCTCTGAGGGTGTTTTCCTGCTTTGGATATTTTTTCCTAAGATATCACCTTAGGTTTTTTTTTACATCCACTCCTTCTAACGTTTTCCTCTCTATTTCTTTTCACCTACACACATGTCCTTATGTACATAAAATCATTGACGCAAGGTTAGATGGAAGAAGAGACTTTTAAGTCTCAATCTCGCCTTTAATAAAGACATTATTATTATTATTATTGTTATTATAATTATAAAGGGGTTTACTTGTCAAGAAACGAAAGAATTGGCGTTGAGTAGTGAATTTTAGGGCGCATAAACATACTGTGAAATAGGCTCTTCGTAATGGTAGGTGCCTTTTGCTTTGCAATGAATGAAGTATCAGCAGAAATTTACATCAGAGGGCAATCAGCTGTCGAAAGCCATTGCTGGAATCTCTCCCGGAATCCGCCCTACCTCAGGCGAAACGTACGGAAAGGCATTTCCGGGATAAAATCCCATTCCTGCCGTCATGTTCCCAATCGATGACCAGCTCTCCTCCGTAGCAACGCAAGTACCGAAGGAAGCGTTGCCGTGGGAGTCACCGTCGCTACGGAAGTTAAATGGGCCGCGGACGTAGTTTAATGGCGCGGCCTGACCATGACATCGTCTGCGCAATAATCCTGTCCGTCGGCCGCCCGGGACAACGAAACCGCCCCTTACTTTTTACTGTCCTGGTGCCAAAACCCTTTTTTCCTAATATAAAAAAGGAGTTTTTCCGCTGGAGGAGGACTTGTGAGGTCAGCCCTTCAAAGTCGCCTCACGCGTGATCACGATTGGTGAGCACTCGTGACGCTCTCAAGTTATTTTTTTAAACTACGCGTCACCGTATTTTCTTCCGCGGTGCGACTGGTATTGGCAGGGCCGGCTATACAGAGTGAGCGATTGAGGCTATGACCCCAGGGTGCGAAAATAGACTGGACTTGCTTCAAAAAAGAGAAATCATTTTTGGACATTATTCATTGTGGATACTCATTACGATACACTAAATTAAGTTATTATAGGGAATTATTTAAATTATGCATCAACAATGGTTTTCAATGGTGGCCAACAATGGATATCCAACAATCATCATCCATCATTCAATATCCTAAGATGGATATCCAACAATGAATATCCAACAGTCATAAATATTTAACATGTTCTCTGATTTTTTTTATCAGCACATGGTATATTTACGACATTCCACACCTTAAATCTGTAAAACAATGTATAATTCAAAATTGTTGCATCTAATTAGAGAAAGTATGACGGAATTGTAATTATGACTAAAATTTGGGCGAGTTTTCGACAATTAACACAACCCGATTTTTACCGTGCCTCATCATTTAATTAAAGAATTAAAATTGTCACAACTTAAGTAGAATGACCTAAATACATAAAAAATATTCAGTCGACAGTCATTCATTGTTCCATCAATATGCTATGGAGTACATTCCAATGCAAATAATAAAATAATTAATAAAGTGAAACAAATGTATGACTGGGATTAGAACCAAGGCCTCCCACTTTTCGGGCAGGTATTCTAAACACTAAACTACCATGCTGGGACAGTTTCACTCTCCGTTAACAGTGTGATTGAATCGGCATTTTAGTCCAGTGGCAAGAATACCTGCCTGTGTGGGAGACCTGGGTTCGAGTCCAAGGAAGATCATAAAGCAATATTCCCTCTCTAGGGCATTCATTAACTAATGGTTCACAGTTTCATTGTGCTGCACTTTGAAAATTTCATCTAATTAGAGTCCTGGCTCAGCGAGGAAAGCAAAAGGAAAATACCTCACTCCTCATCTTGTTAATGAAACAGCATTCCCTCTCCATAGCACACATTATTTAATGGTTCACAGTATCATTGTGCTGCAGTCACTTAAAAAATTCCACTAATCAGGATTCTGGCTTCGCGAGGAAAGCGGGAGCAAACTACCTCACTCCTTATCTTGTCAATGAAGCAGCATGCCTCCAGTGCATTCAGTAACTAATGAAGTAGGGATTGAGGTTAAGACCCACCTTAGGGATGAGCATTTATTATCTCCTGGCTCAGGAGGACCAAAATGACGAATACTGCAGTAGCTGCAAAAATTAAACTCAGTGTATTGAAGTTGCTAATTAGTAAACATTAATCGCATGTTTACTGATTAGTTGTACAAAATCTACTACGAAAAATTGCTAGGAATTTTCTAATTTAATATATCAAGAGAAATAAATTCAGCGCACAATAAATTAAATTATTATCATTATTGATTGTTTTTATTGCTATTATTATTATTTTATTTTACTAACATTTTTAGATTTTAGAAAAATGTCCACCTTTCGTCGAAACAATTTTAATTTAATATATCAAGAGAAATAAATTCAGCGCACAATAAATTAAATTATTATCATTATTGATTGTTTTTATTGCTATTATTATTATTTTATTTTACTAACATTTTTAGATTTTAGAAAAATGTCCACCTTTCGTCGAAACAATTTTAATTTAATATATCAAGAGAAATATATTTAACACATAATAAATTAAATGATCATTATTATTACTATTGGTTGTTGTTATTATTATTATTATATTTTAATGACATTGTCAGATCATAGAAAGATATCCGCCTGATGTCGAAAATGTTACTTTCATCCTAGCAACAAATTCGACTTTCGATCTCTCGAAATTTTATTTACGCTGTCTCTTTCGATAGTTTTAAAACTTTCGATTAATCGATTCTTCAGCCACCTCCTAAATGCTCGGCCGCCAGAGAGGGTGACATAAAACCGCAGGAGCGAACGCAAAACTTTCCACCGTTGGAATGAATAATCAGACCTCATTTCGAAAACAAACTCAACCGCGAAAATTTCTCGTCTGCGGTTCTCCGCGATGCGCCAAATATAACATTAAACTTGAATGGAAAGGAAACTTTGGGCGGGTTGCCGGGGAAACGAAAACAAGAGTCCTGTTTAAAAACGTCGCTCTTTTCACCAAGGAGACGGGGGAAGAAAGTTTGCGCTCTGAAATGTCATTTTCGCTGCCTAAATCGAGCGATTCGGATCTCGATAAAACGGCGCCACCTAGCGGATGAAAAGGAAATTCTTTCGGGGTGAAGAGAGCGCGTGTTCGAGATGCTTCGGAAGCTTTTTTGTTATTATATATTTTTTTTCTATCGCGAGGATTCTCGGCAACCTGATGTCAGAGCAGAGTTCGTTTTTTTAAACTGTAGTTGTCGCCAGGCGAGACGTCGAAGTTCCGTTTCAATTTTGTTCCTTTATACCTTCGATGTAATATTCAGGGTTTGCGGCATATAAATTCTCTCATATCTGTTTTTTCTCTTTTGGAGACCGTGGAAAAAGCTTGCTTCAACCGGAATATGTATTTATTAAGCCGTCGAGATCTTATCAATTAGCTATGCACGTCGCACATTGTAATTACTTATGGTCATCGTATAAATGAAACATTAAAAAACTCCAAGATTAAAGTAAATTGTGTTTTAATCCCGTTTAAGTTCATGATCAATGGATTTGATATAATTTATCGAAATTTCTAATAAAAGAGTAGCACCATGCGCTTATTATTCAATAATTACGGGAGGTTTTTGGAGGGTTTTCCCTCCCGTCTTGGGCGAATGCCAGGCAGTTTTCAAATTATCATGTTATACTTCCCTCCAGCGTTGCCACCTGGCCAAATGGCCAAATTGCAATGCAGATCTTAATAAATAAAT